>JBBBDQ010001631.1:3467500-3667500 GCA_037127315.1 Ascarosepion bandense | reverse complement strand
TTCAAGTCCTGTTGAAGTTTATTTTGTTATTTATGATTTATGTTGCTTATGTCAGATCACTTTACAATTTCTACTCGTATCAAGTAACCCAATACTATCTGTCACATGGTCTAGTCATCAACAACTAAACGGTTTTTTCTACCAGTCTTTTCTGGTGAGGACGTTGGATAGATACTCAACAGGACTAAAAACAAAACCTGTCTGATGGATGAACCTTCTTTTAGGGTCAACAACCATCTAGCACAATAGACTGGGATCCATAGATATGCATGCAGCCAGTCTAACGATAACATAGCATCGCTGGGCTTGGGGCTTTCTAGGTTGAATTTAACAGCCAGAACGGAAGGTTTCCTCAATGGAACCAACGGTCACGTGGCCGTGACCAAGGCGAGTTTCCAGGTTAGAGAATACCGGCTGTGGTTTGACCCGGAGATGGATGGGCTCCGTCAGGTCTAATTGTTCCATACAATCTGCACATGAATGAATACCTCTCCGGTTTCAAACCAGATAAGTGTAGGGAAATGGCCAAGTGCTCAGTAACCCTACGACTACACATCAACAGTAGTAAACTGCGTCGATATCGAGTTTTGTTATGAAAGGAAAGAAAAAAATTGAAAAATTAATAACGAAGAATTTAAGTTTATAATTGACTTAATTGAAAGATAAGAGATCAACGTAAATAAAATTATTCTTTAGAGAAAACAAATTTTACAAAGTTTCTGTATTCATGTCGATATTTTAACCTGAGCAAACTCAATTCGGTCAAGGCTCTCGTATAATAATAATAATAATAATAATAATAATTTTGTCAAGTAAAAATCTGAAACCTCTACATATTTTAAAGGATTATAAATTCGGAAAAAAAAAGTTGCTTTTAGAATTTAAATAATGATTGCTTATGTGTTTGTAAACATCAAAGACCCCACTTTGATTCAAACAATCTTTTGCTATCTTATCAAAATACAAGAATTATTTAGTATTCTATTCTTAAACACTACAAACTGGGATATTTTTATGTGGGCGTCATAAGAGAAAAAGGTTTCGCCAGATGCTCCAGAATAAACATTGTTGTCACTGCCTTAATCAGCATCTATGACAAGTCTTGAAATATTATCTGATTCTCTGACAGTGTAAGAAAACTCAAAACAAAGAAAATTCTGGTGAGATACCTCTTCAGGCGGCCCCAAATATGTCATGTAGAGCATAAAAAACGAATGGCTATGTATTGCATTTATCTTCATCAGAAGAAATTGTATTAATAATAAAAAAAGTTCGAAATTAATCTCTAATAAGATATTTAATATCAATTTAAACTGGTACCATTTTGCTGATTTGGTATATTATCGTGTTCGTGAAACCCTAGATTTCATATTTATCAGGCGATCAATTTCAGTTGAATGTAGAAGTTGAGATTATTCGTAATTAACTAAATTTTGAAAAAAATCTATACGCCATTTTGTATATAAAAAGAAAAGATTTGTTACAATTAGAAATACAGTAAGAAAAAAAAGAAAAAAAAAAGGACATCGAATTTTTCTGTTCAATACTTCTGTATCTCTTTTAGGAAAGAAATCGTATTTTTAGTTCCAAAATTAATCTTGCGTAAAATTGAAATGGAAACAAAAGGCTAATGCGATTGAATAAAAATAAGATATAACAATCCACGAATAACAATTATCGTTTCTTGGAAGACAGGTAAAAAAACAAACAAATTCAGCTAGAAAAGAAATCTTACCTAACAAATGGGGGAAAAAAAAAGAAAAATCATTAATTTGCATAATAGCCAACAACAGTAGATTAAATGGAATTAAAACGATTAAGAAAGAAACAATGAAAAAAATATAAATAAAAAAGTAAAAAAAACAAAAACAAAAACGGGCAACTTGTAATAAATATGTTAGTCAACTGTTAAAAATGAACGCTGCCTTCAGAAATATATAGACGAGCTATAATGTACACATATAAGCACGTATAAATAAAAACATAACTTTGTTACGTATACATTTAATACACTTGATGGATCATAAAATTGTATGAATGTTAGTTTTTATTCGATGGACTAATATTTGGAATCTTTTGTTGGTTGCCAAATACAAAAGGTCATAATACTCGACTAACAAAATATAGGACACGTATACACATTATAATTCTCTGTGTCACTATATCAGAGAGTGATAAGCACGCCTCTTTCATTTCAAATATTTGTATTTGTATATATATACATATCGAGAGAATTGTAAAAATGTTTAAATATTTGAGAAATTATCCGACTTCATTGATATTTACGAGACTTAGCTGGGCGCAGGTTCACAACTTTTGGTGGAGATCACGGTGAAGATCGAACTCGTAATAATACTATCAAGGCGAATTTTCTGTTCATTGAACTACGACAGGCGGCCTGTCATCTTTTAAAAAATCATTAATGCTAATGGTGAATGTGCGTTGTGGTGCAGTGGATATCGGCTCGGAACGAGAAATCGGGGTAGCCAAGTTCGAATTCTGGCAACCAGTCTACCACAGAAAGCAATGGCAACTTACTGCGGGAAAATCTTCTGCCCAGTCAGTCATGTCTCTTTCGAGACATGATCGCCCAAGCGTGTTTCACATATGGCACTTAACTGACTGAAATTAACTATTTTCACGCAGGAAACTTTGGCATTTATTGATTGAACAGTTAGTGCGACTGCCGGTTGACATTTATAAAATCCTCTTATAATAAGTCTTTTCTTCTTCTGAAAAATAGACTTCTCAAGTTCACTGATATCGAGCTTTCTAGTAGTGATGAAAGTTTAATTCCTAACACTTGTTTAAAGACGGATGGAAAGACAACATCATTTTCCCTTTTATTGAATACTGCTGCCACATCTGGTCGGGTGCCCCTGCTATTCACCTCGGGGTTCTTGACAAAATCCAACGGAGAATCTGTAATGTGATCGATCCTGACTTGGCAGATCGGCTGCAGTTGCTCTCTCACCGGCGTGATGTGGCTTCCCTGTGCCTCTTCTACAAATACTTTCACGGCTTCTGCTCCAATGAACTTAGCTCACTGGTGACCCCTATGAATTTACTCGAGCTACTAGACTAGCAACTAGGTCGCACTTTTTTACAGTGAAACCGACAAAATGTAACGGCAATTTCTACTCTAACAGCTACTTGTCTCGCACTTCCCGTCTGTGGAATTCCCTTCCGTATACTTGCTTCCTCGACAGCTACCCTCTCCAAGAATTTAAATGTAAAGTCAATAGTCATCTCCTATCTCACTGACTTTCTCTCAAGCTTGGAGTAGATAGACTAAACTATCGCCCGGTTCCCACTCCACCCACGTCTATTGAACGGGTGAAGAGGCTCATCCCTTATTTCCTGTTTAGGATGTGGTTTCCGGCTTTCTCTTTTCCAATCTTTTACTCTTTTCCAATCTTTTACTCTTTTTTTTTTCAATTGGAGTAGATAGACTAAACTATCGCCCGGTTCACACTCCACCTACGTCTATTGAACGGGTGAAGAGGCTCATCCCTTGTTTCCTGTTTAGGATGTGGTTTCTGGCTTTCTCTTTTCCAATCTTTTACTCTTTTCCAATCTGTTACTCTTTTTTTTCAATTGGAGTAGATAGACTAAACTATCGCCCGGTTCACACTCCACCCACGTCTATTGAACGGGTGAAGAGGCCCATCCCTTGTTTCCTGTTTAGGATGTGGTTTCCGGCTTTCTCTTTTCCAATCTTTTCACTCTTACGTAGCCCCCTGCACATCAGTGGCGTTACCGCCTTGCTCGTGGTGATATGATAAAAAAAAGCTCTTTTCTCGATCCACTCCATCCCCATCACACCAGTATTCTCATCCTTTTATTACCCTATCCCTGACACCCCCTATAACCTGCCTCTCTTTCTCATCACTTTCCTCCTATGTAACCCCCTGCGCACTAGTGGCAGTAAAACTGCCTTGCTTGGGGTGAAATGATTAAAAAAAAAAACATGAGCGATCTAGATTAGTTGTTGCTGTTGGAAGTCATTAAATTATGTCATTTTTGTTATTTGTTAAAACCCCAATCTCGAAAGTCTGATGAAGGATTCAATCACCTGAAGCAGTTTAATCATTGAATTTAAAAATAGGTTATATATCTAAACTTATTTATAAATGGAACTCTGTGTGTGTGTGTGTGTGTGTGTGTGTGTGTGTGTGTGTGTGTGTGTGTGTGTGTGTGTGTTACCTATAGGCTCCGAAACGGCTGAACCGATTTTCAGAGCTCCAGGACCATGGATTAGTTTTAAAGCTTTCATTACACCCGAGCAACGCCGGGCTATACTGCTAGTACTTGATAGTTCAGACATTTTTGGATGACATCCATACCTAGAACTCGCGAGGCTATTTAAGAATAGGGCACGAATTCTCAGATTTTTATTTCGGGTTTTGTAGCAACTTGTGATATTGGGCAAAACTATCCTGAGGGAAACCTATCCAGTCTTCAATTTCTTTATCTCCTGCACTAAATTCGTTATAACAAAAATCAAAATCTTCCACTTATTTGTACTGTACTTATTTTGAAGACATATTTTTGTGGTGTAATGGAGAGAAGCTCGGAAATCGATGAGCCGAGTTCGAATTCCAGTTGCGACTGTTACATTCAGTTACGTACAAATATTTTCGAAAATGATATGACTCTCACCCTCTCTCCAGTTATGGGTAAATACTATTTCAGGCTACACTCTATAGCCCAGGTTGGCAACCAGTTAAAGAGAAGACAAACTCTGAATTCAAGAATTTTTTTAGCAATCTTTAACTTTTGAGATCGCAATGAACCGGTGTGTCAAAACTAAAAGCACGGTTTTTCCATTTGCACCTCTATTATTTTAACGAACTTTACTCCGTCAGCTTTGTTTGCTGTTTTGAAAGTGATAATGAAAATTTTAATAAAAGTAAAACACAAAACTTATGAAAGTAAATGTATAAATTTTCTTTGTTCTTTGAGAATTTACAACAAAAATATTAAACACTATTTATTTACTAGATTGTTTATTTACAAAAATTATTTATATTTACAACATTCTAGAATACAAACCTTAAAAATGTGAGTCAACTAATACAATGCAATATCAATTTATAAAAAAAATAAATAAGAAAATACATTTTTTATTCATGAATTTATAAAAAAAAAAAAACTAGCAGTATAGCCCGGCATTGCTCGGGTGTAATGAAAGCTTTAAAACTAATCCATGGTCTTGGAGCACAGACTCTTTGGACGTTGGCACGAAAGACTAAAAAGAAATAGTTGTTTCCAGTTAAAGCGAAACTGTAGACTGAAAGAAAAATGAATGGATGTAAGTCAACTTTTGATTTCCTGGTATCGATATCAAATAAGTTTTTTTCATCGTAACCTAAATTTTGAAGGCTAAATAAGTTTTCTGAGTAAATGGTATCATGGCTGAGACTAAAAACTACAATTATACCTACTTAGAGCCAAACCCGAAGCAAAAACTAAAATGAAAGGGCTGGAAAAATACAGACATACAGGCAGATAAACAGACACACACACAAAGATCTTGCCTTTTATATATATATATATATATATATATATTATCGATTTTCTGTACTATTGTAAGAACTGCAACCTTGAAACTTCTGAATATGGTTTCTTATGTCTTTGTTTATGAGCGTATCAAATTGGATTAAAATCGGACCACACTTTCTATAACCCGATTTTTTGGATTATCGATTTTCGATATTTATCGGGGGTACCTCGACAGAAACTCTAGCCAAGAACACTTGCAGACGCTTATAGTACAACTGTGTAAATTTTCAAGAAAATCGGTTCAGCCGTTTCGGAGTCTATAAGTAACGGACACACACACACATACACACAGACACACGCATACACAGAGAGAGACAAAGTTTCATTTATAAATAAGTTTAGATGCCTGTGAATCGTGAAATTTTAAATAAACTCATAACGACGAGTAATTGTAATTCTAAATTCTGAAAAATGCATTGTACAGCCATTTCTTTCTTGCTAAAATTCATTGATAGTTTTTATAAAATTATCAATAAAAAACTTGTTTTCATTTCTAAAATGGTAAATAACAAATAATGTATTATAGATGATTTACATATTTTCATAATTTTTTTTTTTTCAAATTTTTAATAAAAAGATTTATTTTCGAATTTATTTCTTTATAAAATGGTAAAAAAAATCTTTATAAAAAGTAAATAAATATCGCACTGTACAATACATGGTTAAGATATTTTAATAATCTTGTAAAAATATGTTGCTGAGGGAATGAAAGGAGTACAAAATAATAGAGGTGTTAAGGGGGAGGAAAAACCTCGTTTTGACACACATTTTTTCTTGGGGCAGGAAAGTTTTTTTCAAGAATACGGCATTTTAATTGGAGTAGATAGATCTATCTATCGCCCGGTTCACACTCCACCCTCGTCTATTGAACAGGTTAAGAGGCTCATCCCTTGTTCCCTGTTTAGGATGTGGTTCCCGGCATTCTCTTTTCCAATCATTCTACTCTTAAGTAGCCCCATGCGCATCAGTGGCGTTACCGCCTTGCTCGGGGTGATACGATTAAAAAAAATTTTTTTTTTCTATGAGAACTCAGGTACAGCATTGATCTTTTCATCAATAAGTTGACTTCTTTCAGAGTCGTCATAACAACTCTTATGAAAACTGTCTCCTCATAATACATGAGCAATATTTTTAATAGTAAATTACTTATAAATTCTTTTATCTTTTCCTTAAAGGGTTCAGTCATAAAAAAAACAAACCCGTTAACCAATCCATCTACCGTTTATCTTGCCGAGATAAACGGTAGACTTGTGGTGATACCGACCGAGCAAAAACGAAGGACCGGATGTTTGCTCTCTCACGACAAAAAGGCAAATGACCAAAAGTCGTCGCTGCACATCCGGGTTCGCGCAGATGTTCCGGTTGAAAAATAAAAATTAATTAAATATTAAATTTCCATTTCGCGAGCCTACGCGAATTATATTTATCAGCCAATGGGAAGCCCAGAATCAAATACAAGTGTGAAATTCCATACGAGCTGCTGTGATCCAAAAAGCAGATATAAAAAGCAGATACAAACAGACCCCAGCAGGCAGACCTCAGGAGAAGAGTGTAATCAATATCCCCTTGACCTAAGTCAAGTGGCTACTACGCTTGCCTCTTTCCTTCTCCCCTGTCTCAAAACTACTTACTGACTTACGGACCTTAAGAGAGGAAAGTTCAAAATGAACATTCCTCACATTCATAAGCCTTAAATCTCTTTCAGCTTATTATTTTCCATGAACATTTTAACCTCCGTTGGACCAACCTTCAGGTATTACTTTAATTGTAAAAACATTAATTGATATGTGTATATATAAAAATGTTATTTTCAACTCAATTTGCTTTTCTTGATTTTATAATCATTTTATGACTTATAGTGGGCTATCTACAACAAGGCCAAATTCCGTTAACCTGCAACAATATACAACTACCCTTCACTAGAACGGACTCCCACAACTAACGGGAAAAGAATAAATAAGATACTCCACTATAGATTGATTGGTTAATAGGGTTTTTTTTTTTTTTTTATAACTGAACCCTTTAAGGAAAAGATAAAAGAGTTTATAAGAAATTTGCTATTTCAGAGAGGATGAGACGTAAGAGTTTCACAGCAATTGAACAGATTGTTCTGTACTTTCTTGTTATTGACTGTCATTTTTCTTTAATAGCGGATTAGGTTAGTTTATTAAACAAAAAACGAATTTAAAACAAAATATTTATCTTTCAATAAACATTTGAATTCATGAAATTCTGGTGGACAGAACATTTTCAAATGTTTTCAGAAGGAACTCGAATATGTCGTTTATATCCAATGATTGTCGATAGTAAGAAAGTTCTGAATGATCAACCTGTGTAAACCTAAGTCGTTTCCCAGGTCTCGTTGAAAATTTAACACGTATCTTTCTAAAAATCCCTTCACCAGGAAAAAAGTGCTTTAAAAATATTAATAATCACAACGCTTTAAACACTGATTTCTTTCATCTACCTTGTAATTGTATATGGAATCAATTAATAACGTTATCTCCATAGACTCTCATTAGTTTATCAGTTAAGTACCATACCTGATACACGCTTGGGTGAACATGTCTCGAGAGAGGAAGGTTGTAGAATCACTTCTACATGCACGTACATACCTACATATACATCACCAGGCCCACACGTTCGTACACATATGCCCACACACACTTACGTAAGGACCGCACGTGAAACTTACTTTTTTCCCGCGTTTATTAAGAAATATATAAACTGATTCCCACATATGTTTAACCAGTTGGAAGATGTTTTTTCAGAGCGTTTAGACCGAATACCGTTCGTCTCATCCAACTCACACACTGTGTTAATTGCATTCAGCAATTAGCCACATAAAAATGTTTCCCTCTATCTTATAAGAACATTTCAAGACATGTATAATGATATTAACTACTATTCAGTACAAATATATTATTTCCTTCTCAGGAACTCTTCTAACATGAATATTGAGACAATATCTTTAATATCTAAGAGAGAGCTCTTTTCACGGCATCTTACATTCACGAATTATTCAGTTCTGTAACCTTAATACAATGTTGTTATATTCGTTACATTGTGCTTTGAGTTATTTTATTTATAATTGTGGTGGTTTGGACAACCAACATTTTCTTCACTGTTGAAATCACTACCCCTACGGTCAGTCTACTACAAATCGGTACCCAAGTTGTCCAGTCCACTGCAAATCTAGCACGTGGTTGGAATATTACCCGCCTTAATTGTTGAACGGGCGAAACTCGGACGATGAATTTACAAACAGCACCTCTAGTTTTTCAGAAAAACAATTTTTTTTTTTACTTTAGAGTTGGCGAGCCAAGATCAAACCCTGGTTAAGATAGTTTGTTATTCAGTTTTAATGGGTAATACTGAGAAAAGAATGAATCTGCTATACCCAGTAGGTCAGGGATTATCGGCTCTGCCAAGTAAATAACTTTGTAATGTGAAATGCCATGAAACACAGTTGACACATCGACCATTTATTGACTAAAACCTTTCTTTTTTTTTTTTTAGTGAGAATCCCTATGTGGATAAAATTTCTCTATTTTTCGGGAACAAACAGAAAAAGTAAAAAATGTCACTCAATTCAGCAGGACGATATTCGTATTTATGTAAACAACGTTTAATACAGTCTTAAGATTTTTATTAAAATGTTCCGCATCGAACTCAAAAGAAGCTGGTTTTGTAAACAATCACGTAGTTTGACAAATACTAGTCTCGCATGTTCTCTTCAAAATTCAGTTGAGATTTATTCAACACGATATTCCAAAAATCAATGGTCGTTGAGCTTTAACAGCAACGATTCCGTAAGTCTTGTAAATACGTAAGGGGGTCTTTAATGGTCAAAGTGTTTTTCTAATTAACATTTTGTCTCAAAATTACTTACACGGGTCGAACACGTGCCATAAAACTGTTTCTTTCAACTGAATTAAACATTGAAACAAACTTAAAGAAATTGCGAGGAAGTATTTTTTTACTGCCAAAGAGCGATAGTGAATTGTATTATGAAATCAAGTATTAATCAGTAAATAATTCATAAATGACAGAATCAAAAAAGTAAACATGATATCCTATAACACAGTGCTTAAAAGTGAAATAAAAGGAACAAACAAATGAATGAATTAAAACCATCTTTAAAAACAAAAACTAATAATAAATAAACATTAGATTAAATCCAAATGAAGAATGTTACTTCATTCTAAAATTTCTAAATTGAAATCCGCATTCATAGTCAACCTGCTTTTCTGCGATCCAATATAGATAAACAGTAAACACTAAACATATATTCTTTCGATTTGTTTTTGTTTACAAATCTGCCAAATAAATAAATAAATAAAATGCTGACTTACCCCAATTTTTTAATAGCCTTTCTTTTGTTTCTTTACTTTTAAGCAACGGATTGATTTCTGTGATAGCTTGGCTTAAATTTCCTTTAGTAATGTTATATGAATGAAGGCTGACGCATTTTATACAAGCTGTTATTTGACAATGATATCAATATATGATGGTGGAGGGTAGTGGAGGTGCCGTGGTCAAAGGTTTCGGAGTTGATTAAAAAAGAACAGTGTGATATGAATAAATATTTATGGCTTCTACCAAAGGTTAAAGATTAAAAACGAGTTAATATTTTGACTAGGAATACAATTAACTGGAAAAGCTGTTAACTTTCACTATTTTTTTTTTTTATTCACGCAGGTATCATTTGAATCATTTAGTTGTAATTACAACAAATCTGTTTAAATCCCGTATCGCTATTTAATAAGAAGTGAAGCTTAGTTTTGACCCAAGACTACAAGTTGGAGACACCCAGGGAGGTGTCTCCAACTCAATTATTCTTCGTCTGTGTGCCATGTGCCTTCATGACTCTCCACAATTTCCTGTCTTTTGTAGCCCCCCCCTTTTTTTGCTACATTTTCCAATCTTTGATCTGCCAAACATTTACACAAGCTCGTCGCGGAGGTTATGCGGTGATTCTCTTTGATTCACTTGCCTTCAATATATCATGTGAATGTCAAATTTTCTAAGCCCTATTTCCTCAGACTGACAGATACATCACGTTGAAACACCGGTTCTCGTAAGATCATACTGAAGTTAAGCAACATCGAGCCTGGTCAGTATCTTAATGGGTTACTAGTTAGTAATACCAGGTGCTGTAAGCTTGGATGCTCGGATGGTGTAATGGATAACGGCTAGGAATTGGAAATCGGAGAGCCGAGTTCCAATTCTAGTGGGGTACTCTTTTTTTTATATATTCATTAACGCGCGTATACCATTAGGAAAGGCATGACTCCACCGCTTTTCCTTGAGTTATGGGTTAATTAGTAGGAGTTGTATCAGTAAATAATATTTATCTAAAAATAATTCTTACAATTAAAAAAAAACTTCTGGCTTTGAATAATCCGCAAAAAGTTGATGAGCCATAAAAAAACAAATCAATAAAAAAAAAAACAAACTGTTTCCTTATTACGTGGCCTTGAAATTTCAATTCTCTTTCTGCGATCTCTGTCCCTTTTTGTTTCCATATTTCTCTAAAACTTTGACGTTGCTCACGTGTAAAGTCCATCGTATCCTCAGTGTCCTTGTATAGAATCACATTTCTGTTGGCTCAAATCTCATTTTTTCACTTGTGATTAGATTTGTCCAACATTTACTACTGCCATATAGGGGCACCGGCATGAAATAACAGTTCATCACTCTTTTCTTTGTTTCCAAAGAAATTGTCGTGTTTTTAATATTTTGCTTAACTTTAGAAAGGTGTCATTCGCCATTCCAATGTTCCTTCGGATTTCGGGGTCACATATTTCGACCTCAGTTAAAACACTACTTAAATATTTAATTTTTTTGTAAATGTTTAATTTTGGCATTTCCCTAGTAATTCGTTTGTCGGGATGTTTCTTTTCCTGACAAATGTTTTCTTACGATTGATGTTTAATCCTTTCTTCTCGTTTTCCGTTAATCCTTTTTTTTCGTTTTCCGTTAATCCTTTCTGTAGCGGTTCCTCTAATTTATGATCGTCTAGCTCAGCTTTCTAATAATCTATGCACTAGAACAAGTCATTCTTTAAATAGCATTGCAACTTCTTTACCTCTCCATCTTTCACACACACACACACACACACACACACACACACACACACACACACACACACACACACACACACATAAACATGTAGTAATTAATTATTATAATAGGATTACTCTGACGAAGAAAAAGATAAATAAACCTTCTAATTCGTTTTATTGCAATTAATGCTCCGCCATTTGATATAAAAATGTAATTACAAAAGATTGTTTGGCTTAAAAAATGTTATCTACCCGAAATAACTTGGTTGACCGTATTTTCTAAACGAAGCAATCTATGAAATATGCCTGTGTGTGTGTGTGTGTGTGTGTGTGTGTGTGTGTGTGTGTGTGTGTGTGTGTGTGTGTACATTTATACTATTTAGATTGTTTGTACTGTTGTCCTCATATTTAACGTTCAAAACATTTCGACCATCTTCAGGTAATACACATTGGAATTTAGAACCGAACTTTATTTACAAATATGAACATACTAGCAGTATAGTCCAGCGTTGTTCGGGTGTAATGAAAGCTTTAAAACTAATCCATGATCCTGGAGCTCAGACTCAGCCTAAAGAATATTTGTGTGAAGTTTGTGAGAATCGGATAAAAAATTGTGGATTTGTATAAAGAACATACAGGCAGATAAACACACAGACACACACACACACAGACACACACACACACACACACACACACACACACACACATCTTGCCTTTTTATATATATATATATATAATCGATAAAAGAAAAAATCGATAATATTTATATATATATCATTGATTTTCTGCACTATTGTAAGAACTGCAACCTTGAAACTTCTGAATATCGTTTCTTATGTCTTTGTCTATGAGTGTATCAAATTTGATTAAAATCGGATTACTCCTTCTATAACCCGATTTTTTCGATTATCGATTTTCGATATTTATCGGGGGTAAGAATACTCGCAGACGCTTATAGTACAACTATGTAATTTTTCAAGAAAATCGGTTCTGCCGTTTCGGAGTCTATAGGTAACGGGGACACACACACACACACACAGACAAAGTTCCATTTATAAATAAGTTTAGATATATAAAAAGACCAATACATACATACATACATACATACATACATACATACATATATCTTCTTATTATTATTATTATGGTCCTTGGTCATGGGATTTCAAAATTTGATACTAGTACCTTTTGTAACCGCTAATCCTAAGGACAGAATTATAAAATTCGCTATGCTGATCGAAAATTACTTTGTAAGTGTTAGTGCTGATTCTAAATTCAATAGAAGAGTGTACATGTTTCGTGACTGATGTGGTAGGGGGGTAGAATTAGTATTCATATATAGATTATATAAAATTTATATATAGGATTTATATATACAGTACTATGCAAAAGTATTAGGTAAAGAACTATTTTATCTTTTATGAGGCATATTGACAGAAAATAAACAATTTAATTAAAGTAATTTTATTTGATTTCATCAACAAATGCTTTAACAAGAAAAATACTTGTTACAAAATAAATTTAATATTTAGTATAATAGCCTTTTGCTTTGATCACAGTCTTCATTCTGTCAGGCATTGACATCACAGGCTTCTTCAATGTATCTAATGGTATCTCCTGCCAAGCAGCTTGTATTTGTACCCAAAGTTCGTCTTGCAGTATAACATTAGATTTATCATTTTTTTTAATCCCAAATACGCCATAGATGTTCAACAGAGTAGTTTCAAAATAATTTGTTTAATAGAAAATAGGAAAAATTTAACTTCTTTTTAATACATTTCTTTCACATCTAGTTTTAAATAATCAATATTTATTAGCAATTTACTTGGTTTTTCACCCTGTATTTGAATTTCAATGAGGTTTTTAGGAAAATCACCCCTAACCTAATACTTTTGCACACTACCGGTAGTGTGCAAAAGTGTTAGGACAAATGTGATTTTAAACTTTATTTTGATGCCTCATAAAAGATAAAACAGTTCTTGTCCTAATACTTTTGCACAGTAGTGTAGGTTATAAAAGATTTATATATAAGATTTATATATAAGATTTAGGATCAAAGAATTCCAGTTGAATTCTTTGCACAAATACATTTGGGAAAGGTATTAATCCGTCTTTTTCCAACAGTTATGGGTTAAATAATAGGACATATTGAGTTCTCTAGCCTTGGCTGGCAACCAGTCTATTGCAGAACGGAATGGCAATTTACTGCGGGATAATCTTCTGCTCAGTCAGTCATGTCTCAAAAAGACATGATCGCCCAAAGCGTGTATCACGTATGGCACTTGAACTGACTAAATATAATAGTTGGAAACATAATTAAACTTCTACTGGTCATAAAGTAGGGGATCAATTTTCTATTGTTTTGAAGTAATAAACTGATAGCCCACTAATTACTAATTATTAATATAATACATCTCTTCTCCCTTAGCTATGAGTCAAACAACAGGGCAGATTGGGTTCTATAGCCTTGGCTAGCAACTGGTCTACCGCAGAAAGTAATGGCAATCTACTGTGGGATAATCTTCTGCCCAGTCAATCATGTCTCTTTCGGGACACGATCGTCGAAAGCGTCACTCAAACTCAACTAAAATCGAGTCACTGGTAGATCAAGGTCTGATGCTCACATATATGCGAACAAAAATTTCAATTGACACACAGGGTGCGGCAAAAATTAATGAAAAATGTTGCTTTTTGCGATCGTTTATTTCTCCGAAACGCTTAGTCGTATTCTAACAAAAATCGGGTCTTTTTTGTTACTCCTACCTTATCATATGCCATAACAAATTCACGTTTTCTACAAGGTGCCAACCGTTTCGAAGTTGCAGAGACAATGCATCCACTTCTGCATCACAATGCCATCGCATCACCGTAACACCCACCTCCCGTTCTTCCAATTGTACATACGTTATTTTTGTTTAATGGCAAAATTGACCAATCATGAATGTCGTTTTACAAGTGCAACAAAAGCCAATACTTACTTCACTTATTTTTTTTAACTTACGCGTCTCGGCAACCTCATACTGGAGCTTTTTGAATAAGCACTTGGATTTACCATTTCGACATAACCACTCAAAAACCCCGAGCAACGCCGGGCTATTATTAGCTAGTTATCTATAAAGCAAATGTTTTGGATGGTTCTGCAGCATTTCATTTCCAATGTTTAGATTTTTCACTGCAATTCTCTTGATAATAGGCAAAACCTGCCAGCATCCAGCAAGACCGAGAAGGCCAATGCGTGCAACAGTCTCTGATCTTCGCTCTCCGGCCGATGTTCGTGTTTCCCAGATGGTTTTCAGTTTTGCAACAGTTGCCATTGTTTTTAATGCTGTTTAAAATTATTTATATTATGGAGTCCTTTTCACTAATAATCGAGACAAGATATTTGGATTAGCTCATGACTTCAATTTCCTTTATCTTTATCAAATCCATTTTCCCATTGTGCGTCATGAATTTGGTTTTTCGTTATTAATCTCCATCCCAAATCTGGATGATGTTATATTCAGGTTCTCCGCCGCCACATTGATGCGTTCCTATTGTTTGCCAGCTCGATCTATATATGATTTATTTGGGATATGGTTTAATTATATACGGCTTATTTGGACGTAAGCTTTTTCTTTATGCAGGTATTGCTGAAGACAAACAAATATTCCCTACACACCCTTTAATGCGAAGGTAATGTATTCGGTCGTGTTTGTTTGTTTGTATGTCTGTCTGTCCGTGGTCAAGATATCTCAAGACCTGCCGATGAATTCGGATGAAACTTTCAGGGGATAACTGACCTTATGACTGACACGAATTGATTAGATTTGGGGTACGATACAGTACGGGATAAAGTTTCTGGAATATTTTTTCGTGTTTTTTTTTTTTTTACTCATATTTTTTGTACGTTTCACAAGCCAAATACTGAATTAGCTTCTCTAGATTGCTTTACGTCATTTTTGAACACATGATTTTTCCATGAAAATATTATTTTAAAACTTATTATCTAAAAGAAAACAAAAAAAAAAAAAAAAAAAAAAAAAAAACACAAGAACAAAAAAGCCAAAATACACAAAAAAGTGAGTCAAAAGAAAACTTTTTAGACATTAATAAGAAATAACTAATTCTCGCACAATTTTTGCAGCATAATTTTTAATAGTATTTTCTTATTTTACTAAACAAATAACGCAAAATAAAGGTGAAAAAAAATGCTTGTCAGATATGTAAATGAAATTCAACTAAAAATTAGCTGTCATTTTAGAAAATATGCAGCATTAGTTAGAACCATTAATTTTAATAAACTGTAATTTTTTCGTAAAGACAAAATTATTTTTTGGATTTCAAAAAGTCATTGAAATAATAGTAAATAAATGGTTTATTAGCTATAATGCAAGATCCGCTGAATGGATTACGATGAAACTTTCAGGGATCATTGAGTTCGTGACTGGCACGAAATGATTAGATTTTGGGTTCGATCCGGTCCGCGATAAAGTTTCTGGGTTATTTTGCCCCTACATTTTACTACTATTTTTTTTATATCTTTCATGGTTGATTTTAAGTGTGCATTTAATTTTGAGAGCGGTCAAGTTCATTTCAGTTATTCTCATTTTAATAATCATCGCTGAGATGTGCCGGTATTGCCATTGGCAGAGGTTTGTAGTCTGTACTTGATCATTTAATTTTTCAAAGTTTTAGGAGAAAATTGAACGTGAATTGTTCAAATCACTTGATAATTTTTCGTGGGTTACTAGAATCGTGTTTATACGTATATACTTTGTTACTATGCTGCTTTTCGATTGTACCGTCTTTAAGCGTTAATGGGTGGTACGCTGGGTTTTTAAAGTGTTGTCACGTTTTATTTAAACTTTGCAATATATTTAATATGTTCTTTAATAGCATGAAATTTTATTAGTTCTTGCTTACTTGTTCTTATGGCTAATGTTTCTCGTATTTGTAACATTTTTTTTACAGTTTATATTGTGTAGCATCTTTGTCTTATTGACTAGTTGTTGTCAGATGTCTTTCTGTGATTTCTCGTGCTGATTGGTGATACATAATTTAATTAAACTATTATCAGATAAAAGACAGGTTAATCGGAACGATAGTGCTGTGATTATGTAAGAAATGTATGTATTGTTTGAATTATTATTAGACAAGCATTCCCCAAATGGTCTAATGAATTCAAAGGCAACATTACTTTGTTAAAGTTGTGACATTTTTGTTGTATCGTTGGTGGTGATTATGTTACAGTGTGTTTTCTTAGTAAGTCGAGAGTTTAATTTGTTTATGGCGATGTGATATATACCAATATATCAGGTTTCGTATAATTTCTAAGCCTATTGTGTACTTGGTTACTACAGAAATTTTGTTGATTTTTGGTGGGGGCTATTATTAATATTATTGTTATCTTTTATTTTCAAACGTTGTTTTAATTTGTTTTTCATTAAGCTGTTCAGGAAATTATTGTTAATGCTAGTTTTATATTTTTGAAAAATGATATAAAAACAAATATACGTCAATCTTCCAGGTGTGAAAGGGGTTTTTGTTTAGAACACCAGCATTCTTTTAATCAGGTTCTTTTTATACCAAATTCTCTCAAAACAAGGCCCAAGAGAACCTCAAGGTAGAGCTTACTGTTAAAATAGTCATAATGAACGAGTGAAAGAGTAGATGATAAGAAGTGGTGATTATTAAATGACTCATTTAATAACGACACTAACCAGAAGAATATTTGATAAACAGTTGCTTTCCTAACAAAAAGAAAAGAATGTAAACGACAAAATACACGAGCCCGCGCACACACACACACACACACACACACACATACACACACACAAGAAATATCTAAATGCATGTTCTTTCTAAAAATAGGGAACTACTATTCACCATAACAGACGTTACTGCTCGGAAACGAGCAACTGGCAATAATTATCAAGAAAATTAAAAAAATAATAATCCATTAGGAAGTTCAGTATTCTCGTCGCCAGACCTTTTGCCGAGGAATCCAGGCCTCCTATGATTCACTTGGTAAAACTTATACGTCGTTAGCAATAGTTCTCTACGAAAGTATCATCATTCTCGCTGGATATTATATCCGCGTCATCTATTGTTAATTCAAGAGTTGTTATATCTTTGGGTAGGTAAGTTAATTCCTATAGGATACAAATCCTATATCATCTAACAATTAACTCAAACAAAAAATAAAATTGCACTGCCTCAAAATTGGATCAAAACGACTAAAAACATTTTGAAAAACCCAGACCAAGGCAAATTTCACACGTCAGTGTGAACGTTAAGATTCTAGATCCTGATTAGATAGGAAATAGCAAATTGATCTATGAACCCGGTCAACTTTTTTTCACACCTAGAAAATGAGTATGCTGTTTGGAGCCGATCACATGACTAAAATCCACTACTTATTCATGTCTTTTTACCGGTTAAATTAGTCTGAATTGGGAGCGTTAATCTGAAGGACCTCACACAATGTAAGGAAGAAATTTCAAGACGCCAACATGTATTCATTCTACCTCTCCTTCCAATTTTCCTTTTTTCTCCTTCATCGTCAAAGAAAACAACAACAACAAGATACTTCAACTGATTTCGATAAGTACAATGTCCTTTACAGCTTGACTTTCTTTTTCACTTTTTTTTCGGTCATAAAGAGGAAAAGAGCACAGAATTTTATTAGCAACCTTTTTATTCTTCTTACATACACGCATTCTGCTACTATCAACTAGTACTCTGTAAAGAACTATTTTATTTTAAACTATTTTAATTAAAGAACTCTGAACTTCTGTGGGATATTTAAATACTTACATTTCTCTTAGAACATTTAACTACATACATTTTCTCTATGAACATTTTATTTTTCTTCTTACAATTTTGTTATTCTGTTAATAAAAATTTTACTTTAATGTACGATTTTCTTGAAAATTTACACAGTTGTACTATAAGCGTCTGCTAGTGTTCTTAGCTAGGTTTTGTGTCGAAGTACCCCCCCCCCCCCGATTTATATCGAAAATCGATAATCGAAAAAATTGGGTTATAGAAGGATTGGTCTGATTTTAATCAAATTTGATACACTCATAGAAAAAGACATAAGAAACGATATTCAGAAGTTTCAAGGTTGCAGTTCTTACAATAGTGCAGAAAATCGATAATATATATATATATATATATATATATAATGCAAGATGTTTGTGTGTGTCTGTTTGTTTATCTGTTTGTATGTCCTTTATACAAATCCACAATTTTTATCCAATTCTCACCAAACTTCACACAAATATTCTTTAGGCTGTGTCTGAGCTCCAGGATTAGTTTTAAAGCTTTCATTACACCCTAGCAACGCCGGGCTATACTGCTAGTTTTATATAAAACTACCTTCAGGGTATATTTATAAGCTGTGTTGTGAAATGTAAAGAGATTCCATTCCTAAGCTTCCCCATTTTATACAAATTAAAGCCTGTATTCAAATATCCGAAAAAGAATCTGAAAACCGAAGCATTTCCCCCAAAAGATTTCGGATAAATAATTCTCAACCTGTACTAACAAGTATAACAAAAAAGAAAAATCCGATAATAAACAGATGAATTCTTGTTCATCTACTGTGTAGTTAGTTCATTTGTTCTAATTAGTAAAGTCTATAATTTCTACTTAACCGAATTCTTCACGAGGATATCGCTGGTGTTTTCCTGTGATTGTCTTTTTTTTTTTAAATATCGACATGACCAGGCCTGTATATAAATTGCTCATCTAAATGCGGTCAGAGGTTACTCTATGTCTTTCAATATGCACGTATACCTACCTATCAATCTATATATGTTTTTGTGTTTATGATTACGTACCTAGGAGTGTTGTGGAGGTGTATGCATTCGCTTATATTTTTTCTTTCTTTCTCTCTCTCTCTCTCTTTCTCCCAACTTTGTCTTTCTCTTTCCCCTTCTCTGTCTCTCTTTCTCTATCTGTGTATGTGTTATTATGTCTACCGGTTTGAATAGGTATGTACAAATGTTAAGGAGACTCTTGAGAGACAAAACATCTCTTTAAGATTGCGTGTAGATGTCTACCGTTTGACATCGACAATAAAAGAAAAATAGATTTTAAGAAAACATAACTTAATATTGAATGACAGAAAAATATAAAAAGGACCATTTCAAGCAAAACGTTTCACAATCAACAAGTGTAATAGTATACTGTTGACAAACATCGATTCTCGTTTGACATATTGATTAAATACTCATGTTTGAACTCATCAGTCGGAAAATCGGCCTAGGGTAAGTATTTTAGACCTATGCCTAAAAAAAGTACTTGTAAAATCAGATTTATCGAAGAAGCGAAAATTTAATGCCAGTCAGTTAAGTGCCATACGTGATATACGTTTCGGCGATCATGTCTCGAAAGGGACATGACTGACTGGGCAGAAGATTTTCCTGCAGTAGACTGAATGTACAGTCTAAGTGGACAGAACTAAATTTATTCGTAAAATTATTGGCCATTCTCCTCCTCCATTCGTCAATTGATGAGTAGGTGTGTGGCTTTGGTCGTTTTCTTCGAACGTAGATTCTTCACGTGAGGGTATGAAAGTCTTCTCTCTCTCTCTCTCTCTCTCTCTCTCTCTCTATATATATATATATATATATATATATATATATAAGTTTTGTAATTTGCTTATATATAATTTATTTTCGACAAATGTTTATTACTTTAAACATTATTTAGTATTTATACATATTTGAGTAGAAACTCCGTGTTTTTTGTAGTATTTTAATTTTAACAAAGTGCACATTTTTGTTTAATAAGATATTTTGAATGTTCAGGCTGATATATATATATATATATATATAGCGTATCGAGGCAACAGATAATTTTCTAAATATATACTGTTAAATATAAGAGACAATGAATGTCTATTATGTTTAATCATGAGCCGTTCTAAACGTCGTATTTTGGCTTTAATTTCAGTTGAAAATAAAGACAAAAATTCTCCAACATTTGGATAATTTTTTATTAAGTTGGTTCTGAGCTTTCGGCTCACATGAGCCATCTTCAGAGAGTAACCTCTGTGAAGATGGCTCATGTCTAAAATATATAATGTTCCTCTCTGGAGAGCTGGGTCGACCACTAGTTTACATGTCGGGTGCAACCACTGACATCCTGTGTGAGGAGCGAATCTGCACCTGGTAGCTATAAGGTCAACGTTCAGGTCAACCTGCTGATTCACCTGGCTGATGCTCTGGTGTGACACTGAGTGCAAAGTCTGTTTTGGCATCAACTTAGGTGAGTCCAGTACCTATTCGGCTCATCCCAGCTCAACTTTTATTAGTTTTTTGAGGTTTTTTAAATGGCCCATTTAACAACAACCAGAAGAATACTTGGTTACCAGTTGTTTTGCTAACAAAGAAAAATATCAAGAAGGCCAGAGCGTACAACGGCCGAAACGCAAAAAAAAAAAAAAAAATAATAATAATGAGGACAATAGTCCGAACAACATAAATAGTGTGAATAGTTAAAATACCTCATCTCAGAAATATAGACAAAATGATATCTAGTTCTTGGTAGAGTCGTTTCAATTTCTTGCTTATGCTTTAATCGATAAAATTCCAAGTTATTCAGCATTATTATAATCATTACTCGAATAATATCCATAAAAAGACGTTTCAGGACTATAAAAGCTTGAACATTATCTTCCTATTTCTCTTTTCACTTTAGAATGTGGCTGATAGTTTGTCTAGCCTTCCCCTCTCGGTAAGCTTCATGTTGCATCCTCTGCCTATACACATAACGTACTCTACAGCTAACGCTATAAATGTTTGTTCTTACTCTTTTTAGCTATATGTCTACTGTTACGTGTTGAAAGTTGTAACAAAAGAAAATGATTTACCAAAACACAGAGCTAAATCACAAACAAATATTTAATTTACTAAAAACACAATATAAAATATATACAAATATACAATTGTAGCATTCAAAACAGAAAACATAGTTAGGCCTACTGGCAAAGTGTTACGAAGGAGAAGGAAGGTGAGGGTCAAGTATTGTTAACACGTTAGGACTAACGAAGTAATGTAAGTGCTATTATTGAAAATCCACAAATATGTATATCAAGAATAATTTTTTTAGTCTGGTCAATAAAAATATTCTAAAACTCTATTTACTTATTTAGTTCCATGAGGTTTTCTTTTGGATTTCTGTTGGTCGGCAACATTTCATAGAGATTCTATGGGTTGGATATAAAAATCCACGAATCAAAGCGGAGTTGATAATGCCAGAAATTCCTTTTTTACAACTGACTACTCTTTTCCAAAAACCTATTTTTATAGGGGTTAGCACCTAATTAGCATATTTCTCGAATCATCTAGATTTTTCTCGAATATACTGGAATGATCTAGAATCTTCCAAACGTTCTACTTCTAATTTCTCTATTTTACAACAACTTCATGAATGAAAACTTTTTGTATTAATAAGTAGGACTCAGTAGAATCCCTTACCATAAATTTTAACCTTTTGTTGATTTTATTAATATTTTTTATATAAAAATCCATCCTCGTAACTCTACCCGCCAGTATATTTCCACTTTTGTTAGACATCTATTAGTTACCTAAAAATGCATGTTTTTTATAATCGTTTCACCTCGAGCAAGGCATTTCACTGCCACTATTGTGCAGGTGGGGTTACATAGAGGGGAAAGTGGGGAGCAAGGATGGTTAGATATAGGAAATGTCAGAAGGAGGGTGATAGACGTGTAAGGATACCGAGAATGAGGGTTGGGTAGATGGTGAGAGTGTTTGAGAGAATAGATGCAAGTTAGTGTGATAGGAGGTGTCTATTGACCTTACATTTAAACTCCTGGAGATTGTAGCTGTTGGGAAAGCAGACATGTGGAAGGGATTTCCACAGGTGGGAAGCGCGAGAAAAGAAGCTGTTGGAGTAGAAATTATGGTTAAATCCTATCTGTTTTACTGTAAAAGGGTGGGACCTAGTTACTAATCTAGTATCTCGTGTAAATTCGTACATAGGCGGCACCAATGATCTAAGTTCATCGGAGCAGAAGCCGTGAAAGTATTTATAGAAGAGGCACAGGGAAGCCACGTCACGCCGGTGAGAGAGTGGTTGCAGCCGGTCTGCCAAGTCAGTATCGATCACGTTACAGATTCTCCGTTGGATTTTGTCAAGAAACCAGAGGAGAGTAGCTGGGGCACCCGACCAGATGTGGCAGCAGTATTCAATACACGGGCGGATGGTAGATTTATATATGTGCAGGATAGGTTCAGACGGGAAAAACTTCCGGGCTCTGCACAGAGAGCCGACTTTCATAGTGGCAGATTTGGCAATGGATTCGATATAGTCATTCCATTTGAGGTCCGCCGAGAGTGTAAGGCCAAGGAGGTGTAGTGTTTTACTCTCTGGGAGGCAAGCCTGTGCCATGCTAATGGGAGGTAGATGCGATTGTCTATGGTGGTTAGTTGATAGCAACTTCATTTTAGAAGCATTGAAATTTACGAGCCATTTCCTACCCTCGTCCACTACGGATTGGAGGTCCTTTTCAAACACGGCAGCGAGGTTCGCTTTGTCGCCCACAATGGGTTTTTGATCTAGGCGAGAGTAAATTGTGGTGTCATCGGCGTACATGCCTACTTGGGATCTAATGGCATCGGGGATGTTAACATCTAACACAGTCTATCCCACAAGTTTGGAAGACCGGTTCTCTTCTCTTGAACCTGAGAGAGGCTGCCAGGGGAACATGAGAAGGAGGGGAGGCCACAAGGGGCATTCTGGATGACATTCTCTTAGAGACCAGTCGCACACAGCATTTGGTCAAATAAATATACTGTTCACTATATTTACAACTGGTTGTTGTTTATATTCTTTAACAGAGGAGATCATTAATTTAGATCAGAATGCATGAACATATCTCGTGTTGGAATTTATCTCTTTGATGTCAATTTCTCCGAAAGTTCTGAACTTCGTTTTATCACAAACATGTAGAAATGCACGCATTTCACATTCCATTTGATTTTTTTTTATCTCTACAAAAGATGACAACCCGTCATTTACAGGTGAAAACTTTGGTTGCCACTGCTTTTAGTTGAGCTAGTAGTAGTGATGACCGCAACAGACATTCCGTGTTACTGTTGCTTCAACAAGTACACAATTAGGTTTCGTATAGGTGATAGATATAGTGGATGGGTGTGGTGGTGCAGTGGATATCGGCTCGAGTTCGAATTCCAGTTGAATTCGTTGCATTCACTTACTCGCAAATACCCTTTGGAAAGATATAAATCCGTCTCTTCCTTCCAGCTATGAGTTAAACAACAGAATAGATTGAGTCCTGGCCTTGGTTGGCGACCTACTGCGGGAAACATGATCACGTAAGGCATTTTTTTCCATCAGCTTCTTTTCTTGCACTTCCCGCCTGTGGAACTCCCTTCCATATACTTGCTTTCCTGGCAGCTACAACCTGTAATAATTTAAATGCAATGTCAATTCCCATCTCTTATCCACTTGACCCCAGTCCTTCTCTCATCCTTTCTACATCACCCCGTGTATCTTGTTAATTTCCTTTCTCACTCACACCTGTATTCTCATCCTTCTCTTGCCCTTTCTCTGACACCCGCTGGAACTGGTTCGTCTTTCTGTTCGCTCTCCTCCTGCTTAAACTTTTACTTTTTACTTCCTGCGCATCAGTGGTGGTACCGCCTTGCTTGGGGTGAAACGATTAAAAAACAATCGTTCAAATACCAGGCTGGAGTATTTATGGCTGATGGAGAAAAAAATGATATTTCACAATGAATATGCCCGTCTGACAGATATTTTTTGCTTCTTAGCTCACTTGTGCCCTTATACATGAATTTGCTCGTGCTTCTTTATTAGCTAATAAATGTTTTTCTACTAACATAATGTCAAGTAAGCAAAATGTATATTGGAATGATCCCCAACCATGTTAAACGGTAAAAACCAAAACGAAAGATGGATGAGACGTACATCGTGCCTCAGTACGTCCAACGAAGAGCCATGGGAAATTGTTCTAAACGAAGAAAAGCTTTTACGTGCAAGAATGCACTACTACAAAGTTAACATACCCATGGATAATCTAAAATATTGGAGGAAAAAAAAAAGACTATCACTCAGGATGTGGTGTACAATATGGCATGACTACATCACAGAATGGATGCAAAATAAATATGCACATCAGCTAATATTAGATGAGTGGCCACTACCAAAGAAAAATATACTGTCGACAAAAGGCACTGGGAAAGCCCGCCAAAGATAGAAGAAAGAAAAACAAACACAACAAAAACACACAGAAAAAGAAAATTAACAGCAAAAACACAAAACGACACTGACAGCACACAACCACCGGATAAATATCCCTTGGATCGCTGGCTGGCCAAACTGATGGCAACCAGACACACTAGACCTACAAAATATTAACGACTTCCCAGATAGCGAAACAAAGAATGAGAACCTAATTTTCGACTCATCCGACGAAGAAAAGCACGACGACTAAAAAGGATAGAACAAGAAAACTATCCATCTCCATGTAGTATATGTATACCTGTTTTTTTTTACTCTATCAAAGCTTCCCACTGTAACATCGAACGTTCCTTCTTTCTTTAGCCAAGTAACTTCGTTGTCGAATAATAGTTATTTTTAGCAGTGTTTCTAATTCGTTTGTGCACATTTTTAAGTGTTTCCGAGCTAAATGAGCTGACATTATCTAGCATAAGTTTAGTTACTGAAGAGTTAATATTATACTCTGTAGTTTTGGATACTTTTCTGTGTTTTCCTTTGTGGTGTTTTGGATGATTAATTCATTACTTTGTCTGCGGCGATAAATGTACTTTTCATAGTTTTTTAGGCTTTCCATTTTTCTATAAATTTCAATTTGTAGGTGGATGGTGGTGTGACGGAGATGTGGAGGAGTCGGTGTGAATTTTTCAATTTTCACGTTAATTTATGAATGTAGCAAAAGTGATCTACTGTTTATCAGGAGCTAAATATGATAAAAGTGCTTAACATCAGCAATAAGGCTTGCGTAAATATGAATGGACACTGAGGTCAACACCAAGTGGCGACAATCTGTTTCGTGATCGAGCGAAAACTTCCGGCCATCTGTGTTGGTTGGTACCTCGACTATTTATATATGCTGAACAATGATGAGTTTTTTTTTAGCTTATTGTATCATCCAAAAGGTTATTGAGTGGGAACGATTATATTTCAAATTGTTTTAAAGATTAGGTTATTGATTAGATTTTGTTATTTTATGGCTATTGTATTCGATTGCCTATTAATTTTTAACTCATTATTTATTATTGATTACCTTAGGATGTTTTGTATTTATTCATTAATTATTCGCTTTTGATTATTACATTTACTTGTGTTTATATGTACATTCATATAGTTTTTTAAATTGTTTATATACTTAATGTGTTTATTTATTATTTTATTTCTTTGGAGTTATCTTTTTTAGGTTAAAGTATTCGCTTTCTTTAATTTAGGTTAGATTATCTGTTTTCTATAGTGTATATATTTCCATTTTTCTTGGTAATAAGGTAGTTTTCGCATTGAAATTTCTTTTCGTGTATAAATTTTGAGACAAATTCTGTTCATTTATTCACAAATTTCTTTCTGATCTGAGAAGATTATCGCTATTCTCTCCTCCAGACAATATTGACAGTTTTTTCTCTGCATTTCGTCTTTAATTTCCCATATATCTTTAGAAAAGATTGTACTGTTCGCATATTTACTATTGGTAAATCATACTTCGCATGCGTAGTTTCTGTTTCCTTGGGTTTCTGTTATACTTATGTATATTTTTTAGTCATTATCTGCTGTTCTTAAAGTGACTTGGTAGACTATATTGCTTTACAAGTAATAGCTGTCTAGAGGATATTTATGTTTTGCTAAGCAATTACAGGTGCGTTTGGCTTGTGTAAGTACATTCTAACAGCTAATGCCATTAATCAACCATTTAACTTCACACAACAAGTTCTTCAAAAGTCTAACGATCAACACGGAAGACATGTTCCCTTTATTATCAATAACCCCAACCCACCCCACAAAAACAATGAACCAAATATAGATAGCGATGATTTCAGTTCTTGCTCATTCCTCCTGACGAGACGTTGGATACCCAATGTCGAAACAACCATATGATTGTAGAGGACATATATAGAAAAAATTATGTACAGCTTCTAAAACATAATTTATAATAAATATTCACAGCTCTATACATTATATATCGAGCACTGTTTTAAATTAATGTTTTTGGACGGTGAAAAAATTCTTTCTTCGTTCTGCACTCATTCGGATATATATATATATATATATATATATATATATATATATATATACCTGATAATTGCATCATAGATGAAACTCCGGGTCGTTCTATTGACGTTGGAGAATATGTATATTAATATATACTTAATAGCTCTGTTCTATTACATTGACCACTGTTCTATTAACACCAAATAAATATTTATATATGTGTGTACGGTGTACCTGCGTGTATACCCATGTGTATATTGATATCCACACAAAAAATTAAAAAATATATTATCTTTCCCTCTTTATTTGTTTTTATTTTTGTACTTGACATACCCAGCCAATTACATTTATCAGTTGACATTTCTTACACTTTTTGTTTTACTTCAATGTTCTCTTGGCTAATTTCATCACAGACTATAATAGTGTTAAAATTAAGGAGATATCGCTCCTGATAACATTAAATGATTACTGCCTTTGTATATAAATACATCCGCCTTTTTATTCTGATATATATATATATATAAGATGAAACTAAAAATACTCCAAGCCATATACATAAAACAGTTGAAACCTAACCTGAACAAAATTAACTACGAAATCTCCACACACATTCTCAAATGCCTATAATAGATAACAGAAGCGATTTGTTATCCCAATGGCTTTCCATACTTAATACTTCTCGTCCCAACTCTCGTGTGGTCATGTGAGACGCCACAAGCTGTAGTGCGATTTTTGCTTCCAGCATGCACGCACGTGTTCGCCAATCTTCCATACAAACAAAACTGACGACTACTACTATCGTTAGTCCACGAACTGCTCACTACAACCAACACAATTGTCATCTTTGATAAAGGCTAATGTAAACCGAAAGCTCAGAAAAGATTAAAAAAACATGTATCAGTATTGTGATTTTCTTTTCTCTTTTAACGATAATGCTATAAGTTTATCAGACGATATAAAAAATTTTACATAAAATAAATCGACAAAAATGTTCTATATTATTTAATGAAACATGCATCAATGAAAAAATGTTGTCTAAATACACACACACAATATATATATATATATATATATATATATATATTATACTTTGGAACATGTATAAATTACAATCTACTACAAAAGTGTACTTTGTTTCAACAGTGAAAGAACAATGTTGATACAAAGTATACTTTTGTTGTAGATTTTAGTAGTTTGTACATGTTCTAAAGTATAATTTATAATAAATATTCATTGCTCTATTTCTATATTGAGCACTGTTTGAAATTAATATTTTGAACGTTGTAAATATTTTCTTCGTTTTTTATTCATTTGGATATATATATATATATATATATATATATATATATATATATATATATATAAATGGAACTTTGTCTCTGTGTGTGTATCCGTTCCATATAGACCCGAAACGGCTGAACCGATTTTCTTGAAAATTTACACAGTTGTACTATAAGCGTCTGCGAGTGTTCTTAGCTAAGTTTTGTGTCGAGGTACCCCCGATAAATATCGAAAATCGATAATCGAAAAATCGGCTTATGGAAGGAGTGGTTCGATTTTAATCAAATTTGATACACTCATAGACAAAGACATAAGAAACGATATTCAGAAGTTTTAAGGTTGCAGTTCTTACAATAGTGCAGAAAATTTGATATCGATAGCAGGAAATCAAAATTTGACTTACATCCATTCATTTTTCTTTCAGTCTACGGTTTCGCTTTAACTGGAAACAACGATTGCTTTTTAGTCTTTCGTGCCAACGTCCAAAGAGTCTGGGTTCCAGGACCATGGATTAGTTTTAAAGCTTTCATTACACCCGAGCAACGCCGGGCTATACTGCTAGTATATATATACGTTGGGTACAATGTATAAACTTTCGTCTAAAATGAAAATAACACTGGCATCTCATTTTAACCGATTTGTTTACCAAAATTGCACAAAAATATATTGAAATACTAAAGAGTAAATTTATTCTAATAACAAATATAAAACGAAATCAAGATTTTAATCAAATATTTGAAAAATAAATGTCATCTTCCCTTCGTTACTTGTTTTTTTTTTTGTACTTGACATACTCAGCCAATCACATTTATCAGCTGACATTTACGGCAATTTTTCTTACACTTCTTGTTAATTTCATCACAGACTATAATTAGTGTTAAAATTAAGGAGATATCTATCCTGATTACAATAAATGATTCCTATCTTTGAAGAATATAAATTATTACTATGACCGTTTAAACTTTTTTTTATAGATAATAAATTAATTGAACGATTTTTTTTTCGGTTACTGCCCGGATTTAGACCTAAATATTGTTTACAGTCATTTTTTAGATAAAAATTGCACATGGCAAAAAGTTAGTTCTTTTTATTGTTACGTCGCATTAGGAGAATTTAGTTTTAATTTACTCCATCTCGAAGAAAACATTTTAATTTCATTGTGAAAGAAGTCATATTAACGCGCGTTATAATTGGTGCATTTTTGTTAATTGATTTTAACGATTGAAAGAAAATAATTAACTTTTAAAGAATTATTATGTTTCTATTTTATAAGTAAAAAAAGTCTACACATTTGTAAAGAATTGTTCAATTTCTGGATAAAGTAATGTAAATGATCAAACATGTCAAAAGTGGTTTGTGAATTTTTATGTTGGATATTTTCATTGAAAAATCTTTTTATTTTTCGTTAATAAACTAAACAAAATTTTTATGTTACGAAATAAGAATAAGAATTTTCCTCATTCATATTAACGAATAATTTCTAAGCAATTTTTTAGGCAAACCATTTTTGCTTCTTTTTAACAGCCACTAATAAAAGAATTTAGCGAATTTTATCCTTTCCTATAAAAAAAACTTAGTCTTTAAAAATATTAGGAAATAGTGGGACAATACTGTGCAAGTGTCTAACGCTAAAACACTCTACATTTCTCAGTATTTAAAAAAAGAAGATTTTAAGATTCAAGGCGATGCTGGGTAAGTTTTCTCATTATAATTCAAACGCGCATGTTAGCTTCCATCTTAAAAACAAAGATAGAACGGACGAAAAAGATAGTGAGGGTGATATAAAATATCCATCAATTGAAAATTAATCCTTAGTAAATGAAGCAGGAAGCGAGAGTGAAGGTGATACTGTGGAAGTTTTCAATGGCAACCTACTGCGTGATAATCTTCTGCGCAGTCAGTCATGTCTCTTTCGAGACATGATCGTCCAAAGCGTGTATCACGGATGGCACTTAACTGACTGACTGAATATAATAGTTGGAAACATAATTAAAACTTCTACTGGGCATAAAGTGGGGGATCATTTTATTACTTCATAACAATATAAAACTGATCTCCCACTAATTACTACTTGATAATATATCTCTTCTTCTAGCTATGAGTCAAACAACAGGATAGATTGGGTTCTGTAGCCTTGGCTAGCAACCAGTCTACCGCAGAAAGCAATGGCAACCTACTGCGGGATAATCTTCTGCCCAGTCAGTCATGTGTCCTTCGAGACATGATCGCCCAAAGCGTGTATCACGTATGGAATTTAACTGAATCTGATATATATGCAGCGCTCAGTATTCAGAAAATGAATCAGAAGTGGGGATAATGCCACCCAACCCTCTTTCTTAATATTATTAGCGTCCTAACATGTAAAATTTGAAAGAGAGATAAATGAGTGATAGGCTGTCGCTGTAAGCCAATATCCGAGCAAACGCCGATTATTGAAATGTGAGTTAAGAATGCTGTGCAATCATTATAATACGTGAACAACCATAGGGGCAATTTGGTACGTAGAAACAATAATCTATTCATAAAAGATTGCAGATATTTCACCCAATCCGTTAAGTGCCTGCCATATGTGATACACGCTTAGACGATCAAGTCTTTTTCGACCCATGACTGACTAGGCAGACGATTTGCCCGCAGTAGGTTGTCATTTCTTTCTGTTGTAGACTGGTTGCCAGTCAAAGCTAAAGAACTAAATCTGTCTTGCTATTCGACCTATAGCTGAAGGGAGAAGAGAGGGATTAATACCTTTCCCAAGGGTAAGGGTGTTTGCATGTAAGTGAATGCAACGAATTCAACTGGAATTCGAATTCAGCTCTCCGATTTCTCATTTCAAGTCGATATCCATTGCACCACCCACACACATCCTATTAATACCCACCCTAAAATCCGGTATTAATTATAAAACTGCGTGGGATGATATGTATTTATGGGTAGTTTATGTGACGAGGGGAAAGAGAAATTTGATCTGATTTAGGAGGCTTACTTCCAGTCATACCATTAATCTTTGTCCGACTGGGATGAAAACAATACTAAATTCATATCGCATCCAGCAAGGTTTGATCGTTCTCACATTGGATTACCAAACTGACACAAGATACATCTTCCTCTTCTTCTATGTGCCCTGTCCTTTCAGGACGTAGGCGATCATGGCTTTCTACGTCTCCCTATCCCTGGTAGCTCTTAGTATGTTTTCTCCTGTTACACCTCACAAATCCCGTTCTGTCATTCACCTGATCAGGCTCTTCAAATATGTTGTCCGCTGCCTTCCTCTGTCTCTTTTTCCTTTTATCTGGCCTTTCCAAGCCCTCCTTCCTCATTGCGTGTCCCAGGAACTTCAGTTGTCTCTTCCTGATGCTCACTATTCATTTTCTTGCCATTCTTTCCAACACCTCATCATTGTTCACATGCTCAGTCCATAATATCCGCAGCATCCTTCTGTAGAACCACAGTTCCGCTGCTTCAAGTTTTTTCTTCATCTTTGAGGACATTGTCCACTGCGTATTGAAGAACTGACATCACATAGCAATCTAGCACTCTCTTCTTTGTTTCTAGTGAAATTTTCCTGTGTCTTAGTATTTTACTCAACTTCTGGAACGCGTCCTTCGCCATGTCAATTCGCCCTTCGGATCTCTGTGTCGCACTTTCCATCTCCTGTTAGAACACTTCCTAGGTATTTAAAGTTTTGTACTTGCTTGCTTCTAGTATTCCCCACCTGTATTTAGCATTTTGGGTTGCTCTTTTTGATGAGCTCTTCAAAAACTTAATGCAGACTGGTCAGGGGGTTTCTGATTACCCTATATCAGATAAAATTAAAAAAAAGAAAAAGAAAAAACAAATACAGACAATTGGTTTAGTAATAAAATGAACGAGAACTTCATGTACATTATCAGTTAGTCCAATGTGAGAGAACATTTTCAAAGCTAAAAATCATAAAGACAAGGAAATTCACTATCTGAAAAGAATTTGGAATCACAAATATTGCAATCCATTGAAGAAAAATTCTTAGATAAATTGGCGGCAGAAACAATTATTGGAGATTTGAACGATCATCTACTGAACACAGACAATTTCCCTTAATAGAGTGGATTGCATGCAATGCCCTATTTTTCTTCTGAAATATCTCTTAATGGGTAAATTGTGAAGTAAACTATTTTAAAATATCAACCAATCACTTTAAAATAAATCAAAGATAAATGTATTTAAATTTTAATTTAAACTGCCAATAATATTTACAGTACGTGTACACTATAATTACTAATAAATAGACATTTTTCCACAATCATTTTAATTGTACTCTTTTTCCATATGTGTCTTTTGAAAATTTTATTTATTCCTCATGAAAATTAAATGATAGCATTGTAACTGTAGTTGGGTCTCCTTTGTTTCCTAGCAAACAATATTTTTAGACTCAGTTCACCACTGCCGAAAAATGGTATTTCTTAAACAACCCAGAGACCTCACAGTTCTTTTTATCTTCTTCTGTCTAATATAAAGTCTGCGTCATTCTATTGACGACTCTATGACACTGTCAAGCCCTCTGCTTTCGGGTAGAGGGCGCTCTCTGCTTCCGAGCAGAGAGCAATAACCCAGTCGTGGTTCCGCCGAAGGGTAGAACCACGACTCGGGAAAAATAGACAGACATTTTTTGGCCCGGCTATATGGCCGGGAATTCCCACTATAAAATGACCATGTGTCACATCCGGCCTGCGTGGGAAGGCTAGTAAATACAGTCTAATATAAAATGCGATTATATCAATAACAAAACTAAAAAGTTTCTCCTGGACCTGTTTCGTTGCTGATATTTTTTTTTCCTACGGAGTCCAGATCTAAATGTTTAAGATCTGATAACATTAAAAATTTCGAATACAAATTTTCAAGACAGGCAGACACACCCTAAAGAAGATTGACGTAACACAATCTCCTTTAACTTCTTTGTACCGTACTAAAAAGTTCAAGCTTTCGAAAGCTGATTTTTCTAAGGTTACTGATGTTATTTACTCAGAGTTTTAGTTTAAAGCAATCATCCTACCTTCACTCACTCACTCAATCTGATTCTGTTTCATACTAAAATACCAGGAATTTCGAATGCCGAGTTTCTAGGCAACTAAATACGTCTTCATGGGAAAAGTGGTGTGACAATCTTTATTTCCTCATTTCTCCTTCTTTTGATTTGTGCCGTACTAAAGAATCCAATGTTGAATTTCGAGGCTTGTCGGTGTTGTTCACTTGAAATTGGACTTAAGTCATCTTACCTTCATCACTCACCCAGCTTGGCCCTGTGTCGTACTAAGCTAAACAGTAATGGTCCACTGAAAATAACCAATGTCTGCCCAACGCGTATGAGACTACGCAGAAGCCTTGGGGCGTTGCAGTAATTTGGGAGCAAATGTTGAAATTAAAGCTAGATGTCACTGCAGACATCGTTAATATGTACATTTACTTAAGAAAAAAAAAAAAGCTAGTTGGAACTTGCTTCCTGGCGATTTGGAGAAAATAGGTAATTAGGCAGTCTATTGTTCGCAAGTATTATTGATTCGTCTTTTTGACGAGAGAGAGAGAGAGAGAGAGAGAGAGAGAGAGAGAGAGATGGAGAGAGTGTGTTGATGAGATATATTAAGCTGAAGCGTCCTAGAGACCCAGTAAAAAAAACAAAAAAACTTTGAATTAAACATAATCAATTCGATCGCAGGACTTAATGATCAGATGTCAAATATACAACGATTAAAGTGGTCATGCGCAAATAGTCTCCGCTAAAAGGATTTCCGGTTAGGAAGAAAGACACTTCTAACAGATCATATTCTTTCTTTTCTCTGGTGTGTACTAATTTTGTTAATCACGTTGTAGTTAGAAATTGGTAGATGTTGAAAATAAATAAAAAAAAGAAAGAAAAAAGAAGTCCTGACGTAACAACATCCAGTTTCTTTCCCGCCAAAGTGTAGTATTTCTTAAATTAGCTTGGTGGGAGACTTAGGGTTAGAGTTTGAAAAATTGAGGTTGCGTTTCAAGATCTGAAGGTTCATAATTTTTCCATATAAAATGATATTCAATTTCAAAGAAAAATTTGGGCTTCGTTTGTCGAACAGAATAACATTTGACTATTGAGCTTTCTTTTACACGCAAAGAAGAGAAGCAAAAAATTGATATTTTAACTGATGTCAAAAACAATTTTCAGCGCTCAGTCCTCAAGTTGACAAATAGATATGAACAGTGTGGTGCAGTGGATATCGGCTCGGAACGAAAAATTGGAGAGCCGAGTTCAAATTCCAGTTGAATAAATTGCATTCACTTACGCGCAAATACCATTGGGAAAGGTATTAATTCGTCTCTTCCTTCCAGTTATGAGTTAAATAACAGGACAGATTGGGTTCTATAGCCTTGGCTGGCAACCAGTCTACCACAGAAAGCAATGGCAACCTACTGTGGGATAATCTTCTGCTCAGTTAGTCATGTCTCGAAAGAGACATGATCGCCCAAGCGTGTTTCACGTATCGCACTTAACTGACTGATGAACAGAGTGAGATAAATACATAGTAATATAGGAGAATAGTGAAGACAAAAGAAATTGGGAGAGAGGATGATAATCTCAATGTTCGGATGTGAACGGGTGCCGATCAGTACCAGTAATATTGTAGTAACGTATGATTGATGAACAATAAAAAAGACAGGAAAAATTATGCAATATCTATATCTATATCTATAAAAGTGACGAGGGTGGACGTTGTATAAGTATTTATTTGTTTGATAGATTCGACTTTTCGCCTGCATTTTGCGGTCTAGCTTGACGGGAGTTGCGCTCAGATGGAAATCAAAATTTTAGAACGCTAACGACACCTTGAAATTTTTCAGAAATCCAAAATTAGGGGTAGAAAAATATATATTATCACCCCACAAAATCAGGAATCAGTGGATGTATTGATTATAATATAGAATCGATCACCCCACTTCACGCCACCCACGTCTATTGAACAGGTTAAGAGGCTCATCCCTTGTTCCCTGTTTAGGATGTGGTTTCTGGCTTTCTCTTTTCCAATCTTCTCACTTTGTTTTTTCTTTTTTTCAATTGGAGTAGATAGATCTATCTATCGCCCGGTTCACACTCCACCCACGTCTATTGAACAGGTTAAGAGGCTCATCCCTTGTTCCCTGTTTAGGATGTGGTTTCCGGCTTTCTCTTTTCCAATCTTCTCACTTTGTTTTTTCTTTTTTTTCAATTGGAGTAGATAGATCTATCTATCGCTCGGTTCACACTCCACCCACGTCTATTGAACAGGTTAAGAGGCTCATCCCTTGTTCCCTGTTTAGGATGTGGTTTCCGACTTTCTCTTTTCCAATCTTCTCACTTGGTTTTTTTTTTTCAATTGGAGTAGATAGACTGAACTATCGCCCGGTTCACACTCCACCCACGTCTATTGAACAGGTTAAGCGGCTCATCCCTTGTTCCCTGTTTAGGATGTGGTTTCCGGAACTTTCTCTTTTCCAATCTTCTCACTTTGTTTTTTCTTTTTTTTCAATTGGAGTAGATAGATCTATCTATCGCCCGGTTCACACTCCACCCACGTCTATTGAACAGGTTAAGAGGCTCATCCCTTGTTCCCTGTTTAGGATGTGGTTTCCAGGCTTTCTCTTTTCCAATCTTCTCACTTTGTTTTTTCTTTTTTTCAATTGGAGTAGATAGATCTATCTATCGCCCGGTTCACACTCCACCCACGTCTATTGAACAGGTTAAGAGGCTCATCCCTTGTTCCCTGTTTAGGATGTGGTTTCCGACTTTCTCTTTTCCAATCTTCTCACATTGTTTTTTTGTTTTCAATTGGAGTAGATAGACTGAACTATCGCCCGGTTCACACTCCACCCATGTCTATTGAACAGGTTAAGAGGCTCATCCCTTGTTCCCTGTTTAGGATGTGGTTTCCGGCTTTATCTTTTTCAATCTTTTCACTATTATGTAGCCCCCTGCACATCAGTGGAGTTACCGCCTTGCTCGGGGTGATACGATTAAAAAAAAAAATTATCTATATCTATATCTATATATGTTGCCCCTCCCATTCCGACCCTAATCCAAAAGAGACATTCTACATTGTTATCTATATCTATATAAGTGACTAGGGTGGTCGTTGTGTAAGTATTTATTTGTTTGATAGATTAGACTTAGCGTCTGCATTTTACGGTCTAGCTCGACAGGAGTTGCACTCAGATAGAGATCAAAATTTTAGAACACTAACGACACCTTTAAATTTTTCAGAAAGCCGAAATTAGGGGTAAAAAATATGTATTATTAACCCCACAAAGTCAAGGATCAGTTTATGTGTTGATCATACTATAAACTCGATCACCCAACTTTATATTATCTATATCTATATATGTTGCTCCTCCCATTCCGACCCTAATCCAATAGAGACATTCTACATTGTTATCTATATCAATAAAAGTGACCAGGTTGGACGTTGTGTAAGTATTTGCTATGTAAATTCATCATATGTTTTTTATTTTTATTATTCCTTAAATTACCCGAGTGAAACCGGGCTAACCTGCTAGTCAATTGATAAGAATGAAGTAAAACTTTGAATGATTGTAAAGTAGAAACAATATGAGATTAATAGACACATCATCAGATCCCGAGCAAGTAAGATAAATACAAATTGAAAAACGTAGTGGAAAATGCAAGAATAACAAACTTCAACAGTACGTTTTAAATGGCAATATCTTTTTTCTTTAAGAACGTTCTTCGTTTTCATAGAAGAAGGAAATTACTGGAAAGTAATTGAAACTCGTTGGATGGTGGTTGATTTGTTTTTATGGCATATCAACCTCGGCGGGTCTTTTACTGTCAACTAAATTTTTACCTTTTTCTTTCGACAATTTATTGTTGTTTTTTTTATATAAGTTTTGTGTCTAGTAATACTTTTTCTTTTCGAGTATCAATATTAATTGGGATTTGTTTTTTAAAAATTTTAAGGGCAGGGTCCCCAAATACTACCTTGTTATTTAACCCATAACTGGAAGGAAGTGATGGATTAATACCTTTCCCAAGGGTACCATTGCTTAAGTGAATGCAGGGTATTCAACTGGAATTTGAACTCGGCTCGCCCATTTCTTCTTTTTGAGCCGATATCCACTGCACCACAACGCACATCCTTCACTAAATGCTTACAGCACCTGGTATTCCCAAGCGGTCACCCATCCACGTACTGACCAGGCTCAACGTTGCTTAACTTCGGTGATCGAGCGCGAACCGGTGTATTCAACGTGATATGGCCGTAAGCCTCGTTGGATGTGCACTGTGGTGTAGTGCATATCGACTCAGAACTATAAATCCCCGACCTGTATTTGGCATTTTGGACTGCTCTTTTTCAGAGTTCTTCAAAACAAGAACTACAGATGATGACTTCCAACAAGCAGGAAACCAAGAAGGCAATTTTGTGTTTGGAGAGGATTGGTGCCTGCTTTAGAGCGATGACTGGAATTTCATCACATCTGCTTGCCTTATGGGAGTCTAATTTAGAAATGACATCCGAAACTAGAGACGAATATATCACTCATTTGAGCTTCTGTTCTAGGCGGGAAATCGGGCGTGGTTACTCCATAGGACTCAACTGCGGAGTTAGATGAGAATTTACAAGCAAAGCATTTAACCTTGTCTACTGTAGACGTGAGAAATTCGAATTCATTGAATCAAAATGCCAAATAGAGGTGAGGGATACTAAAATCAAGCAGGTACAATAATTTAAATACCTGGGAAGAAAACGGAAAGTGCGACACAGAGATCCGAAGGCGAATTGGCATGGCGAAAGAAGCATTCCAGAAGTTGAGTAAAGTATTAAGAAACAGGACAATTTCGCTAAAAACAAAGAAGAGAGTGCTAGACTGCTATGTGATGTCAGTTCTTCAATATGGCAGTGAATGTTGAACAATATCTTCGAAGATGAAGGAAAAACTTGAAGCTGCTGAAATGTGGTTCTACAGAAGGATGCTGCAAATATCATGGATCGAGCATGTGAGCAATGATGAGGTTTTAGAAAGGATGGAAAGGAAAGGAAATTAATACTGAGTACCAGGAAGAGACAGCTAAAGTTCCCGGGACATGCAATGAGGAAGGAGGGCTTGGAGAACCTGACACTAAGAGGCCAGATAGAGGGAAAAAGAGACAGAGGAAAGCAGCAGATAACCTATTTAAAGGACCTGATCAGGTGGATGACGGAACGAGGGTTGCGTAGTGTAACATTAGAAAGTGTGCTAAGAGCCACCAGGGATAGGAAGATGTGGAGAGCCATGATCGCTTACGTCCTGAAAGGGCAGGGCACATAAAAGAAGAATGGAGTGGGGATTGGAGTTTTGATGTTCAGCACACTCTTGTAGAGTTGCCAGTTTTATCTAGAACCGAACTTGCTATATGTCGTTTGATTCTATCAGCTAACAACAATTTGTAACGTTTAGGACACGCTTAAACACTAAATTATCCTTCAGCTATCCTAGTAAGTCAGTCAGTCAGTTAAGTTCCATACGTGATACCCGCTTGGGCGATCATGTCTCGAAAGAGACATGACTGACTGGGCAGAATATTATCCCGCAGTAGGTTGCCATTGCTTTCTGCAGTAGACTGGTTGCCGACCAAGACTATAGAACCCAATCTGTCCTGTTATTTAACTCATAACTGGAAGGAATAGACGGATTAATACCTTTCCCAAGGGCATTTGCGCGCAAGTGAATGCAATGAATTCAGCTGGAATTTGAACTCGGCTCCCCGATTTCTCGTTCCGAGCCGATATCCAATGCACCACAACGCACATCCTAGTAAGGCTCATCGCAAAAGTGGTTTCAGTAAAATATTGAAAAGTCTGAGTTTTTCCTTTCTGGAAATATATAGATGGATTAAACTATTGCTAGATTCCAGGAAACATGTTTTTTTTTGGTGTTTTGTTTTTATGGCATATCAACCTCGGCGGGTCATTTATTGCCAACTAAATATTATTTTTTTTATTGCTGGTAATACCTTTTTCTTTCAACAATTTTTTTTAATCATATCACCCCGAGCAAGGCGGTAACGCCATTGATGAGCATGGGGCTACGTAGGAGTGAAAAGATTGGAAAAGAGAAAGCCGGAAACCACATCCTAAACAGGAAACAAGGGATGAGCCTCTTCACTAGACGTGGGTGGAGTGTGAACCGGGCGATACTTTAGTCTATCTACTCCATATTGTTGTTTTTTTTTTATATAAGTTTTGTGTCTAGTAATACTTTTTCTTTTCGAGTATCAAGATTCATTGGGATTTTTTTAAGGGCAGGGTCCCCAAGTCCTACCCTTGTTATTTAACCCATAACTGGAGGGAAGGAACGGATTAATACTTTTCCCCAGGGTACCAGTGCTTAAGTGAATGCAGGGTATTCAACTGGAATTCGAACTCGGCTCGCCCATTTCTCTTTCTGAGCCGATATCCACTGCACCACAACGCACATCCTTCACTAAACGAACTCGGCTCGCCCATTTCTCTTTCTGAGCCGATATCCACTGCACCACAACGCACATCCTTCACTAAATGCTTACAGCACCTGGTATTCCCAAGCGGTTACCCAGCCACGTACTGATCAGGTTCAACGTTGCTTAACTTCGGTGATCGAGCGCGAACCGGTGTATTCAACGTGATATGGCCGTAATCCCAGGAGACATGAGACGGAAGGGTTCTATTGATTTATTATGGCCACTGTCTCAAACAATAATACAATCGAATTAGATTTCTTTAATATTTTAAAAAGTCAAGCTGTTAGTTAAATTAGTTCAATCTATCAAACCATAGAGCGGTCAGTATTATTATTTTAAAAGTGAGAATAATCTTAAAATAAACAAAGATTTTCTGTCCTAATTTTTCAGATGAAGACGAAATGACTCTATCACAGTGTAATGTTATGTCAGTAATGTTTTATAAGAATACGAGACTGAATTTCTTATACGTAAAATAATTGTTTATTTATTTTTGGACACCATAAAATTAACGTCTGCTAGTCAACGGTATGAGGTTTCGGGCCTTTCTTCGAACATTCGATTTCTTTCTTACAAGGATGGGAGGGGCTCTGCCTTCCCCATTTGAGTTGGGCATTTATATAACTTCCTGTCGCCCGGTTGTCCAATGCGTGGACATCCTGAGTTCAGCTGGTTTGATTTTCCGTCTTTGTGGAAGAAATCGCTAATACCTTTTGAGATCTAAATCCAAACTTGGTAGCGATGAGGTTACCTTCTTGGTCAAACATGGAAGAATTTCGCTCTTTTTACTGATTGAGACGGCATCGAGTCAGTCAGTTAAGAGTCATACGTGATACACGCTTTGGCCGATCATGTCTCGAAAGAAACATGATTGACTGGGCAGAAGATTATCCCGCAGTTTGACATTGCTTTCTGCGGTAGATTGGTTAACAGCAAGGCTATAGAACCCAATCTGTCCTGTTATCTGACTCATAGCTAGAGGGGAAGAGATGTATTATATTATTCTGGAGTAATAAGTGGAGGATCAGTTTATTACTTCATAACAATAGAAAACTGATTCCACACTTTATGCCCTGTAGAAGTTTTAATTATGTTTCCAACTATTATATTCAGTCAGTCAGTTAAGTGCCATACGTGATATGATACACGCTTTGGGCGATCATGTCTCGAAAAAGGCATGATTGACTGGGCAGAAAATTATCCCGCAGTAGGTTGCAATTGCTTTCTGAGGTAGACTGGTTGCCAGCCAAGGCTATAGAACCCAATCTGTCCTGCTGTTTAACCCATAACTGGAGAGAAGCGACGGATTAATACCTTTCCCACGGGTATTTGTGCGTAAGTGAATGCAAGGGATTCAACTGGAATTCGAACTCAGCTCCCCAATTTGTCGTTCCGAGTCGATATCCACTGCGTCACAACGAGTACAAAGCTTATTTTTGTATCTCATTTGATGAACCGAGAACGTAATGGGGTTGCCTCAAATCCACTTCTCTTAGGTCAAAGGTTCCTAATGGACGTTTCGAAATTCTTGGCATGAATGGAATGCAACAAAAGTGAGTAAAACTTTAGAGCATAATAAGAAAGACGAGAAAACCAATCCGGAAGAATTATTATTTCACAGAGACAACAAAACGTCAATGAAATCTTCGAGAAGCTTTCTGTGTTGCATATCTTCGTGTTTGGTTTGGTTTGTTTTACGGCATTTCAGCACCTCAATGGGTTATTTAATGCCAACATTTTTACAATAGATTTGTATGAATAGAATATATATTCTTTGTAAGAAATAAGTTTGTAGATCAAGTTTCATTAAAGTGGGTTTTGTTGAGTCAGATGTATTCCTGGTAATATATTTCCTTCAAAAATGTATTGCTGGAACTTTTATTATAAAAGTCTATTTTTATGCTCTCACGGTGTTTTGACTCCAATTTGGAGGTTAACTCTTTGCCTATAGCTGGGACCCTAACAGGTGCTACCTCCCCAGGTCAGGATGTACCTGAGAACAAGAGCAGTTATAAAGTGCTGTAATAGTTTGGAACCCTTTTTTTTTCAACTAGAAGGCCTTTACCAACCCCCTTGTCGTAAGAATGTCTTGTCTGTCCATCAACTGGTAAAAGATGAGTTATGTTTTTATCTGTGCCGAGTGTTTTTTGCTAACGAATGGCATTTTTTGCTCTGAGTGTTCACGTTCTAGCCGGTGTTCCTTTTCCTTACGTCGTGCTCTTTTCGTTACTCTTTGTATTTACTCTGGAATTGGCTTATGTTTTGACTAGCAGTATAGCTCGGCGTTGCTCGGGTGTAATGAAAGCTTTAAAACAAATCCATGGTCCTGGAGCTCAGACTCTTTGGACGTTGGCACGAAAAACTAAAAATCAATAGTTGTTTCTAGTTAAAGCGAAACCGTAGACTGAAAGAAAAATGAATCAGTCAAATTTTGATTTCCTGGTATCGATATCAGAATCAGTTTTTTCGTCGTAAACTGAGTTTTGAAGGCTAAATAAGTCCTCTGAGTAAATGGCATCATGGCTGAGACTAAGAACTACAATTATACCTACCTAGAAGCAAACCCGAAGCAAAAACTAAAATAAAAAGTCTGAAAAAAATGCAGACATACATGCAGATAAACAGACACACACACAAACATCTTGCCATATATATATATATATATATATATATATATATATATAATCGATTATCTGCACTATTGTAAGAACTGCAACCTTGAAACTTCTGAATATCGTTTCTTATGTCTTTGTCTAGGAGTGTATCAAATTTGATTAAAATCGGACCACTCCTTCTATAACCCGATTTTTTCGATTATCGATTTTCGATATTTATCGGGGGTACCTCGACACAAAACCTAACTAAGAACACTCGCAGACACTTATAGTACAACTGTGTAAATTTTCAAGAAAATCGGTTCAGTCGTTTCGGAGTCTATAAGTAACTGATACACACACACACACACACAGACAAAGTTCTATTTGTAAATAAGTTTAGATTTAGATAAGCCGGGCGAAACTAGTTTTAGGTCTTTTTATCTATATAAGAATGCCAGGTACCAATTTTTGATGTCGCTTTTCCGATCGCCTCCATTGGTATATTGTAGCGTAAGGAGCTGGTTAATGTTTCTTTGATTCGGCCTTGTGTCAGACATAACCGAACTCCCTACAGCTTACAAGTTTTATCCATAATTATCATCATCAGAATTATCAGAAGGTTTTCATCGTTATCAGAAGGTTGGTTGTCGGTAGGTTGGAATATGTGGAATAGTGTAAGAATAAAATATACATTTTCCATTTTAAAATAGAAATTTATTAAAAGGAAAGAATAACACAAGTTGTAGAGGTTAATGTGCAATTAGAAAGATTATTAAGAAGTTAAGGGTAGAGTTCGTGTTCAATGATAAAGTTATGGGTATCAAGATTTGTAGAAAATGTTCGTAGTAGTAATTGTTGAAAGAGAAAGAGAACAAGGTGCAACCTGGCCTTATCTCCGGATCGATTTGAAGTTGAAGTTACATTTTAGCTGTTTCGTCTCGCAGCTCCCATCTGACTCTGTTGACCGGTCACAGAATGTCCTTAAGTAATTAAATCTGGTCATGTGACCAGCTCCAGCGAGCATTTTCGCTTTTAGATGTGAAATAACGTTATTACGAATTTTCTGTTTTTAATCCAATCAGGATTCAGGATTTGCTTTTCACACTGACTTGTGAATAGTCATTTGAATCCACTTTTGCGGGTACGTAATTTTACTTAGGGTTTTTCCCAAAATGTTTTTAGGTTTTAATTTCTTATCTCTACAATATCACATCGGGTCCGTACCGATTCAACAATTTCTGTTTGATATTCTGAAACGAAACGATTATGAGATCTTTTATTCCTTGAAGAAAAAAAAACAAAAAAATCTACAATTTTTATTTTACGTGCAGATTTTTAACACAAGGCGTTAGTGAAAATTTTTCAGTCTGGCCAAGGAACCATTAAAAAGGACTGATGCATAAATCAGATCGAGAACCTTTTAGAACGCCATCGTAAAACATTGTATTATAATTGATAGAAAGATTTCCGCTGGCTTAATGTCTTTTCTTTATCTGCTCAGTAACGACGACCCATTACAAGTCAGACAGTTGGCATTGACTGAAAGAACCTTTGTGCATAGATCACAATGAAAACAGAAAAAATCCAGGGAAAAAAGCTGATTTTCATGTATAAAATGCACCTGATTTTAGAGCAAATAAAAGGATAAAAACTTGTAAAAGGGAAGATAAAAAAAATCGTGACATTTAGTTTACTTTTGTGATTCGTAAGCATTATCAAAAATCAAAATCGTTGCTTGTTTGCAAAACTTGCTAAAAATTTTTATTGTGAAATAGTTATTGTGATTTAATGAAAAAGCGTTTTTAATGATATTTATCTTGAAATTATTTATTTTTTTCTTTTGTAAATTAAATATTCTTTTATCTTTGAATAATTTTCAAACTCATGTAAGTGTCTAGACTAAACGAAATCTAGAAAAAATACGGGTCAGAGAAACGTTATGAAAGATTTATTTCCCTTTGTTGCAATACGCCATTAGACAGATATTATCACTCCAGTTAAAAAAAATTCGATTTAATTTAACACTTTTTGTATCCTCGGGAAAATGATATCGAATTCGAAACTAAAGGATAAAATGTAGCAGACTTCTGGACGCAGTTTTTAAATAAAAATCTGCGTCCTATACACAGAGGAGAACGATAATTTAATAAAGTTTACTTTTTTACAGTATCCCGATGGTAATGTGAACATTCTGACTCAAGGTTCACAATACAAACAAGAATGAACGAACAAGGTCGAAACCTCTATGTGGTGTAATGGTTAGTAAGCATGTGTCGCTATTACAACTGAGTAGTGAGTTCGATCCACTTGTGCCACAGCTAAGAGACGCTTAGAAAAACCACCAATAATGAACGAGGTGAGTAATCTACAAGAGCTCTTCTGCAGGCGTCCTTTCTTGTCTTAAGCTGAGGCACGTCTGAAAAGGCCAGCGGGACTCACTGAGAATCAAAGTGAACAATGGTTTGCAAGATTGAGCAGAAAACCGTCACTTGGTAAAGCGATTTGTGTGTGCGCGCACGCGCGCGCGCGCGCGTGTGTGTGTGTTATTCTTGAGTAATATATGGAAGTTGTAGGTAACGCACGGGTCAAGTCTAAATCGGTGCACGTATAATTTTGTTACTTTAGTTTTCTAATGAGAAGCATTGCCTATCTAGAAAATCCGCATTTGACGACTTTGTTCAATCCCATTAAAAAAAACACAAAAAAAACAGTGACCTCTGTCACAGGTGGTAAACGCAACTATATCAACCACAAGGCAATTGCTTTCTGTCTATCAACTTGTTCATATTTATGTCGACTATATTCTTTTCATGCACTCAGTTATTTTCTTTCTCTCCTTTTCTTCTCGTTTTATTATTGTTGTTATTTTTCTGCCTTTGTGACAGACCCATCCCCCGCCTCTTAAGTTTGGGGCGGACTCTTGTGTACTATTGCCGTTGCCTAGTGCCAATCGCATAAATTCATTGGAAGACAACACGGTCGTCTTAATGTCAACTCGCCTACCATCGTGTTAAAAAACAAATCTAATAAATTTGAATACAAACAGACAAGAGAATACCAAAACAACAATTGTCGTTGCCACCTGGCGAAAGAAAGGTTTAGAAGTTTTGAGACATTTACAAGCTACAAACACTTAGTGAACAGGATTTAAAAGAAGGAAAATGATTTGAATGCTGTTAGGAGAAAAAAAATACAAAGTGAAGCCCTTAGAAAACTTTTCTTTCAAAAGAAGAAAGACAAATGGTAAGTGAACTTCTGAACTATAATCGCTCTAGATGTATGCGTTCTTGTCTGTTCCGGGGATCTCTTTGTAAATTAGAAAGAGTTTTACAACCTTTACATACCACACAAAATGAATGAGGGGTATTTAACCGCCCCCTCCTGGTAAATTAACTTTTCTTGTTATTCTCGTCCGGTTTCTTGCTTCCCATTCAACTTTGATCTTGAGAGATTTAAATGCAATGCCCATTGTTATCTTCTGTCAGTCAGTTAAGTGTCATGTCCCCCCCCACCGCCAAATGGCCTTGTGCCACAATTGTAATATTTTTACAATAAACATTGTCAGTTAAGTGTCATACGTGATACACGCTTGGGTGATCATATCTCGAAGGAGGTAGTTTGCCATTACTTTCTGTGGTAGACTGGTTACGAACCAAGGCTATAAAACTTAATCTGTCCTGCTATTTAACCCATAGCTGGAGAAAGAAGCGACGGATTCATACCTTTCGCAAGGGTATCTGTGCGTAAAGTGAATGCAACTAGTATTCGAACTCGGCTCTCCACTTTCTTGTTCCGAGCCGATATTTACTGCGCCAGAACACACATCCTTGTCTTACTGTTCTTTTGTTGCTCTCGCTCCTTAATGTTTCTCATTTTCTTATATTCTTTCACACTCGGTAACCCCCATGCGTCTTAGTGACTTTATTGCCTTACTTGTGGTGAAATGATTAAAGAAAGTAATGTTAGCTGAAAGAAAACGTCTTAACCAAGCTGTAACAATTTCCACCTGAGTACCAAAAAAAAAACAAACAAACATGCAATATGGCGTAATCCTGATGGCACTTTACGCCATTTCTTTTAGCTAATATATTTTTTTTATCGATTACTGGCTTTCAGTTAGTCTCAGTGGAAGAAGTACTTGTTCGAATAAATCGTTTAGTTCTTTGAAACTAGCTTATAGTAGAAAACACCCTTCCAATTCTAATATATATATATATATATATATATATATATATATATATAAAGCATCAATTTCCTTAGGGGAAGACCAATCTTTTATTGTTGCAATTCGTTTAATGTTTTTCTTATACTTTCACGCTCAGTAACCCCTTGTGTCTTAGTGACTTTATTGCCTTGCTTGGGATGAAATGAAAAGTCTTATTAAATGAGAGGATGACTAAAATAACCTGAACAGGAATTCGCAAATGATGGTGGGGAGGAGTTGACCGGTTTCATTCCCTTCTCTTCAGATCCTCGATCAAGGAAAGTGATGAAACTTTTCGCTGCGAATAAGAAGGTAAATTTTCGTTTTAGGTCCCGAAGGCTTCCCCCCTTCAAATTTATCCAAAATAGCATTATTTCTGTGCAAATGTATATGCTGAATTCAAATCAACAATTAGTCATTGAAGAAACCTACCTTTTTTGATCTTAACAATCAGAAAAAAATCGAACTTCATCTCGCACTTTTTGTCTCCCGTAACTCTACCGCAGTCATGTAATTATCTGCTGACTGACTTTCCGCGTACGACAACAATTTTGGCCTATTTTCGGCCTATTTACTTCCTTTACTGAAATTTCCGCGTATTTACTTCCTGTAATGAAAGTAATACGCGATTTTTTTCTACCCGTATTACTTTCATTACAGGAAGTAAATAGGCGGAAATTTCAGTAAAGGAAGTAAATAGGCCGAAATTTGTTGCCTACGCAGAAAGTCATTTTACAGTTAATTACATGACTACGTGAGAGTTACGGGAGACAAAAAGTGCGAGATGAAGTTCGATTTTTTTTCTGATCGTTAAGATAAAAAAAGGTAGGTTTCTTCAATGACTCATTGTTGATTTGAATTCAGCATATACATTTGCACAGAAATAATGCAATTTTGGATAAATTTGAAGGGGAAAAAGCCTTCGGGACCTAAAACGAAAATTTACCAAATAATTTATGCCCTACATAAAATCTTTAACATTTCTTTTTTCATCTTTTCCAATTTTGGTTTTCTTTATTTTAATAACGAATTATGGTTGTTCCCATATTTCAACGTTTTTAATCAATTTGAAAGTAAATTTTCAATTACCGATTTCCTTGTTAGGCATATTTCTACCGTTCACAAGATCAGCAAGGTAAGTTTCTAACATGAGATGCCGATTTAATGTTCGTTGCTGCAATATGTGTTTCGTTAATGCGACAGGGTGAAGGTGCTTGTGTTTACGTGTCAGACAAAAGGCCCAAGAACAGTTTAATGAATTGCTATAAATATCACAGTGAGAATAAATCAAATCTTTTTTTCTTTAGATGAGCATAGCTTACTTCCTTGCCCAACAAATACAGAGAGAATGCTTTTCTTTAGTAACGTTTGTTTAAAGGCATTTGTTATTCTCTATGCATTAGTCCTTTATCAGAACAAGTCTGACCTTAATTTCGACTTTAACAATACTGTTTTAATTAAGAGGAAGTAATTGTATTAAGACGAAAATCTACGGAAAGTGCTCAAATTGCTGAATCCTTCACTGTAAATCTACGTTCGGATTCCTATAGCATATTAGCAGACCTATTGCGATTACAATGTGGGATGTCTAACAGAGATAGAAACAGTTGGAATCTGAGGTCGGTTAAGCTGTACGTCTAGATAATTCGAACATCGATAAATTTAAATGTCAATGCATTACATTTCCAACGTTTATAAGCAACGTTTGTTTGTATTTCGTTCTCACCCCAGTGTATGTAATATATATATATATATATATATATATATATATATATTAGTTATTAAAAATCGCCTGAAGACACCACTCATGGTAGAAGCCTAGGTCGCGTAATAACTCGTTCACAAATGGAAAATATTCAAAAGTTCTACAATATAATTGTATTGAACACTTTTTAATACAAATGTACACTAGTTTAAGCCTATTATGACCAAAACCTAAGTATTAAACATATATATATATACTAGCAGTATAGCCCGGCGTTGCTCGAGTGTAACGAAAGCGTTAAAACTAATCCATGGTCCTGGAGCTCAGACTCTTTGGACGTTGGCACTAAAAACTAAAAAGCAATAGTTGTTTCCAGTTAAAGCGAAACCGTAGACTGAAAGAAAAATGAATGGATATAAGTTAAATTTTGATTTCCTGGTATCGATATCAAATAATTCTTTTTTCGTCCTAAAAGTGAATTTTGAAGGCTAAATAAGTCCTCTGAATAAATGGTATCATGGCTGAGACTAAGAACTAGAAGTATACCTACTTAGAGCCAAACTCGAGGCAAAAACTAAAATAAAAGGACTGAAAAAAATACAGACATACATGCAGATAAACAGACACACACACAAACATCTTGCCTTATATATATATATATCGATTTTCTGCATTATTGTAAGAACTGCAACGTTGAAACTTCTGAATATCGTTTCTTGTGTCTTTGTCTATGAGTGTATCAAATTTGATTAAAATCGGACTACTCCTTGTATAACCCGATTTTTTCGATTATCGATTTTCCATATTTATCGGGGGTACCTCGACACAAAACCTAGCTAAGTACACTCGCAGATTCTTATAGTACAACTGCGTAAATTTTCAAGAAAATCGGTTCAGCTGTTTCGGAGTCTATAGGTAACGGATACACACACACACACACACACACACACACACAGACAAATATGTGTCCTTCAATTACCCACTATATTTAATTCTATCTTTATGAACACCTCTTGGTTAAATGATTAAGGTAAATGAATTTGCTACTTTACATTAATGCATATCAGTTGGAAGTAGAGGTGACTCGTGAAATTGAGAAGCTCTGTCTGGTGGTGGGTAATAATATAAGGGAACAAAGGGGTGGTTAGGGCCATGAGAAGAGAGTTAACATAGCACGGTTTCTTGCTGAACATATTTTTTCTACTGACAATGACGAATTATTTTCTCATATTTGAGAAAATCAAATTTAGTTTTTATTTTTTTCAAACATTTTCCCGTTAATCTTAAAAGAAAATATTAAACAAAGTAGAGCTAAAAAAACTTTCCCATTCTACACCAGACATATTCATCACGTAGAAAGAAAAGAAAACTCTTCATATTGTACATTCCTCTTCTCTGTTCGAGAAAATCACAGTTAGATTAAAAGAAAAGTCTAGGAAAACAAATATAAACCTAACGAGAGAATAAAGATAATGACCGTGAAAGTTGTGCTCATCATCATTGGAGAACTTGAAACAGTACTAATGTTATGCAAAGTGAATGGAAGAATTGGAAATTACTAAAACCAGCTAGCATATTGGGGAGGGGACTGGAGTATTGACCAGATTTTCTGTCACTTGCTCTGCTGCTAAAGTCATCAAATACTCTTTCTTTTCCTTGTGCAAGGTCACGTCAGGTTTAAGGTGATCATGCCTCCTCACACTGTCTTCCTGGTTTTTAATATCTAAATTACTATGATTGTTCCTGGGGAAATACAATAATAGTTTCTTGTTGCTTTCTCAACGGTTTTGAATTCTTCTAGGCTGGTTACTAATCAAAATTTGCCTTATTTTAAACACAACTGGGAGAGAAAGAAATGGTGTTTATGCCTTCTCCAAGGGCGTTAGTTCGCAATGAACACAAACTGACTTTTCAGGAATTTGAATTCGGCACACGATTTCATTTTCGGCGTTCATAATGCTTTATCTAACCGTACCCTCACACCAGTTACTACTAGCTCTGGAACTTAATGTTTACACGTCATAGTAATAAATGATACCTTGACAGTCTTGTGACCCTTTGGGTCGCCTTTTGAGTGAAAATTAGGATAGAAAAGACATCATCATTGGATTCGTTCTCTTAACTATTGTAGGATAGTTGGTTTACTAAGCGCCGCTTAGATGTGGCACAAGGCCGAAGGTATGGAGTACACAATGAGAATCGAACTCACTACTCAGTTTTAATAAATTCTAGCAAGACAAGCTTGCTAACCCTTACACCACATCGGGGTGCCCTTAACCGTTGTAGGATGTGTGCAAAAAAGACGCTAAGTTTTTAATCATTCAATTTTTTTTCACTCGTATGTAAATAAATAAACAAAGAATAATATTCTATAATTAGCATTTAAGAGTCATTTCCCTTAAAAAATCTTTTTCTTCTAATTCAGTGTTAATAGGTATCAAAATAGGAACGTTTAGTTGCAATTCACTGAGATTTTTTAAAAATTTAGCTCATTTTCGAGTGCCTTAATTGCGTACCCGAGGCTACAATGCACCGTTTCGGTTAGCTTTTTTTACAGCTTATCAACTTCTTCCAGGTTATTTAATTCTAAATTCTGTGGGTTTGCTAAACAACAGAAAGGTATACATAAATGAGGTTTGCACGAGTATCAAAAAGACAGATCTAATCTAAACTTATTTATAAATGGAACTTTGTGTATCCGTTACCTATAGACTCCGAAACGGCTGAACCGATTTTCTTGAAAATTTACACAGTTGCACTATAAGCGTCTGCGAGTGTTCTTAGCTAGGTTTTGTGTCGAGGTACCCCCCGATAAATATCGATAATCGAAAAAATCGGGTTATAGAAGGAATGGTCCGATTTTAATCAAATTTGATACACTCATAGACAAAAGCATAAGAAACGATATTCAGTTTGTTACAGAAACAGCAATAAAAAGTTGCTGTCCTATGCACCATTGGGTGTGATGGATAAATAATGATGATGAGTGTCCACTGGTGCACGCTATCTATGCTATGTTTCCCCTTATACATATATACCAATAATAAAAGGTTAAAAACAAGACCTGTGCGTGTGATGTATGCAGGTTTCATTAAAAATGACAAACTGTCATGCTATACTTTCAGCCATTTTCGAATATGAATATTATTTAACGTGTAACAGAATGTAAGTTGTGTTATGTACCAAACACAGTAAGCATGTTGTTAGCCTGTTCGTAATTGATGTTACTGAATGTTGGGTTTTTAATTTTTATTCATAAGGTCTCCATTATTTTTAGTCTTTTTTCCATGTGGATGATACTAGGATATTTGGGTTGTCAACAAATATGTTCCGGATAGGGTTTGGTAAGTCTCCGTGTAAATGACGTATCAAAATAGACATGTCAAAAAGTTTAAACCGAAAAGGAATAGGAGAGTAGCATAGAATTTTCCATACTCTTAAAATCTAAAATCATCTCAATATATTTAATATTTCTTTTTATTTATAAAATTTACCCTTTTTTAATTATATTCCTTAAAATTTAATTTATTTAACTGATATTTTATCATCTTTTATCTCGTACTTATGTTTCTAAAACTTCGCTTATATTCTTTCTCATGTACGTTGTGATGCAGTGGATATGTAAGTTGTTGGTTGGTTGTTTAGTTTTTATGGCATATCAATCTCGGCGGGTCATTTATTGCCAACTAAATTTTTATTTATTTATTGCTGGTAATACCTTTTTCTTTCAACAATTTATTGTTGTTTTTTTTTATATAAGTTTTGTGTCTAGTAATATTTTTTTCTTTTCGAGTATCAAGATTCATTTACCCTGTTATTTAACCCATAACTGGAGGGAACGGACGGATTAATACCTTTCTCAAGGGTACCATTGCTTAAGTGAATGCAGGGTATTCAACTGGAATTTGAACTCGGCTCGCTGATTTCACTTTCTGAGCCGATATCCACTGCACCACAACGCACATCCGTCACTAAACGCTTACAGCACCTGGTATTCCCAAGCGGTCACCCATCTAAGTACGACCAGGCTTAACTTCGATGATTGAGCGAGAACTGGTGTATTCAGCGTGATATGGCCGTAAACCCGGATATGTAAGTGGTGTTATGTTTAATGTGGAGTAATGGTATGAGTCATGTACTGAACACGGTCAGCATGTTGTTGGTGTGTTCGTAGTTGATGTTATTGTGTTGGCTCTTTATTAATAAGGCCGCCATTATTTTTAGTCTTTTTTTTTTTTTTTTTTTTTTGCATGTGGATGATGATATGTTTGTGTTGTCAACATGTATGTTACGGATATCGTTTGGTAGGTCTCCGTGTGTGTTTAAATGTGATCGAATTGAGCTCCATTGGGTGAGATGTAGCGTGAATCTTCGAGTCAGTTTCATAGTAGCAGGGCCGATATAATTATTTACGGAATTAGGATCAAGAACGTAATTCTTCAAAGGACATGCAAATTCGTAAATAATGTTGGTTCGTTTACATAAAAAAAAACTTAACTATCACACTTTGTCTGTCATGAAACCTGTATAAAAGATAGTACTGCTTATATATATATATATATATATATATATATATATATATATATATATAACTTATTTATAAATGGAACTGTGTCTGTGTGTGTCCGTTACCTATAGACTCCGAAACGGCTGAACAGATTTTCTTAAATTTACACAGTTGTACTATAAGCATCTGCGAGTGTTCTTAGCTAGGTTTTGTGTCGGGGTACCCTCGATAAATATCGATAATAGAAAAATCGGGTTATACAAGGAGTGGTCTGATTTTAATCAAATTTGGTACACTCACAGACAAAAACATAAGAAACGATATTCAGAAGTTTCAAGGTTGCAGTTCTTACAATAGTGCAGAAAATTGATAACATATATATATATAAGGCAAGATATTTGTGTGTGTCTGTTTATCTGCTTGTATGTCTGTATTTTTTTCAGCCCTTTTATTTTAGTTTTTGCTTCGGGTTTGGCTCTAAGTAAGTATAATTATAGTTCTTAGTCTCAGCCATGATCCCATTTACTCAGAGGACTTATTTAACCTTCAAAATTCAGTTTACGACGAAAAAAACTTATTTGATATCGATACCAGCAAATGAAAATATGACTTCCATCCATTCATTTTTCTTTCAGTCTACGGTTTCGCTTTAACTGGAAACAACTATTGCTTTTTAGTCTTTCGTGCCAACGTCCAAAGAGTCTGAGCTCCAGGACCATGGATTAGTTTTAAAGCTTTCATTACACCTGAGCAGCCCCGGACTATACTGCTAGTTAATAATAAAATAGAACAATTGTAACAAAAGTCATTGGACAGAAAGAAGATTCGTTCTTAGCAACTTCATCGTTCTTTCGTTCAGTTTTTTATTTTCTTTAAAGAAACCGCTTTGCATCTTCCATTTAATATATCTGAATGGCAAATATTACTTGGAACCATTGAAGTAAAATTCACAACAAGGTCTCATCATTTTACTATAGAATTGGTTAGATCTAACCGTAAGTTCTTTACTAACATCTTCATTTCTCCCACTTCTTGCCTGTAGACCTCTCTTCCGGCTTCTTGATTTCTCTTCCGGCTTTTTGATTTCTCTTCCGGCTTCTTGATTTCTCTTCCGGCTTCTTGATTTCTGGGCAATTTTGATCTTTAAAAACTTAAATACAATATCAATCATTATCTACTATTTTCTTAATTCCTCTTCTACTGTTCTCGCTTCTTAATAATGTTTTTCTTATTCTTTCACACGTCATTGCCTTGCTTGGGATGAAATTATTGGAAAAAAAAAACTATTGTTTATTTCTGGGATATACCGCGGGTAACTGAAACTGCGGATAACAGATAACATTTAAACCTCTTCTGATCAACTCTCACCATTTATCTTCTACCTCCACTACTTACAGCATGTCGCTTAAATTATCTGGTGTTTTGTCATATATACGGATCATTTGATCTACTGTTGCCACTATTTACAAATCTCTATCGCCTGTTATCGCCACGTACACGAAGAAAATATGACAGAAATCTGAAGGTACGTTAGAACAGATGCCTTTCCAAAAATTAAGAAAAGTATTAAGAAACAAAAATTCGTTAGAAAAAAATCATGAATTGCTATATGGTATCAATCCTCTTATGTGGCAGGGAATTCAGAACATTCTCCACTCAGACAAAGTGACCAAGAGGAAGTCTTAAGACACTTGTACTTAGAATCAGAAAGAGACAGGTGAAATTTCAAAGATAGAGGAAAGGGGGGCGTTCAAAATTTGACACTTGTAAGGACAGAGGGGAAACCTATCTAGCGAGTTAATATAAGTAGAGCAGAATGGGTGATAGTGAGGGGATAAAAATTGGTGAGGGGTACGAAGGATAGGAAGTTGTGGATAGGCTCGATCGTCCACATTCTGAAAGTACATAGAAGAGATATTTACAAAGATCGCCTCCCCTGCAAGTTTTGCAAGAAAATGGAGGTTGGGTATAAAAACACCAAGAATTTTAATACATCCCATAGTTTTAGGTCATTGGGTCCAACTAACATCATGGATTTATTTTGTATTTTTGTTAAAAAAATTTGTTTTTGGATTGTATTCATACACCCGCCCATCTATCATGTCATACAAAAATATATAAAATTTTTTACATATCATATATTGTACATAATAAGATTTTTATTGTCATTTGTTTTTTTTTTAAGGTCCTCTGAGGTATTGTGGTAGATGAAGGTTTGTTTGATGATGGATAAGTTCTTATGGTGAATGAGGAAAATGTCAAGTATGACTGGGTCGTGAATAGGATTAGCTAGGTATAGGATAGTTAGTGAAGACCAACCTGAGTTTTTGTTTCCCCTCCCAAATTCGGCCTTGTGCCACAACTAAATGTAATATTTAGTAAATAAATAGTTTTAGATCATTGGCCAAATTGTCACGTAGTTTCCGACCCATTATATGGTATTTACCCTGCTCCCCCACTGGAGTGAGATGTGACACAAGGTCTTTTTTTTATGTGGGGACACGACCGCGAACGGACGGGCTTGGGGACAAAAATTCCCCAGTCCCCTCAGCCGCTGGTTGAGCTGGCCTCGGTGACGAGCACCTGGTCCACCCCTCTGCTGCAATGGGGTGGCGCGGCTGCGGGACACTGTTCCACGGGACCGAGCATCTATTGAGTGTATTTTTTCTCAGTTGCGACCCTGCCCTGGCGGACGGAGCCACACTCTGTCTTCGAGGACAGACACGCAACTGAGAGATGATTCGGTACCCACCAGACACAAATGTTGCGGGTAAATGTAAGCTTCCGACCCATTATATGTGGTAACTACACTTGCTTAGAAAGCCGGCGTATTTACAGTTAACGATGCGTAAACCTTAAAGTTATGTATGTGAATGAGACCAGCTTCAACGTTAGAAATATAATCCTTATATTTATGATATCAAAGAGAAAGGTTGTTTTTTTTTAACTATATAAATAAGTAACAACTTAAAAACGCTAAAACTACAAAGATCTAATCTGGGTTTAAAGACACAATTATGTGCCTGGTCCTCGTCGATATATTTTGATCGGGGTATTAATTTAAAACAAGAACCATCACTTTATTCTACTTGTCTCTTAGCTAATACGTTACGCCTTGCCAGTTCGTTATAAATATTGGATTACTCTATTTTGATTGAGACGGAAGACGAAAAATATCAGAGGCCTCTTTACAACGAGCAAAAAAAAAACAAAAAAAAAACAGAAAAAAAAAAGACGATAACGCTGTCATGTGTTTAATGTCTGCTTTCGTGAAATGGAAAAACTTGTTAAAATGATTTTATATTTTATATAGATAATTTTTTTTAACTTGGACTGCCACGTCATCTTCAAAATTAGATTGATCTCACCTTTAGTGATATATTGAAGATATGCCTCTTCTTAGCGCAAATCAAAGTTCAGTGACGATTCCAAGAATTTTTTCGCTTTCAGCGATTTCTATTTAGGGATATGCGATATTGTAAAGATGCAAAAGTCAATTATTTCCTTTTTGAAATAAGATAAATTTACTAACATCCCCAAGGGCTCTGAATGTGGTCACATCACAACCAGGAGGAGTGACAACAGCCCATGGTTGACGATAGTCAGTCCCTGATGAGTTCCTGATAGAACAGAATTAAGGCCTTCTTTATATTCATCCTTTCACGTCAGTCAGTCAGTTAAATGCCATACGTGATACACGCTTGGGCGATCATGTCTCGAAGAGACATAACTGACGGGGCAGAAGATTATCCCACGCTAGGTTGCCATTACATTCTGCGATAGACTGGTTGCCAGCCAAGGCTATAGAACCCAATCTGTCCTGTTATTTGAATCATAGCTAGAGGGAGAATAGTAGTAATTATTGGGTGATCAGTTTATTACTTCATAACAATAGAAAACTGATCCCCCACTTTATGTCCATTAGAAGTTTTAATGTTTTCAACTTTTATATCCAGTCAGTTAAGTGCCGTACGTGATACACGCTTCAGCGATCATGTCTCGAAAGAGACATGATTGACTGGGCAGAAGATTATCCCGCAGTAGGTTGCCATTACATTCTGCAGTAGACTGGTTGCCAGCCAAGGCTATAGAACCCAATCTGTCCTGTAATTTAACCCATAACTGGAGGGAGAAAAGATGTATTATATTAACTAGTAATTCGTTGGAGATCAGTTTATTACTTCATAACAATAGAAAACCGATCTCCCACTTTATGCCCAGTAGAAGTTTTAATTGTTTCAAATAATTATATTCAGTCAGTCAGTTAAGTGCTATACGTAATACACACTTGGGCGATCATATCTTAAGAGACATGACTGACCGGGCAGAAGATTATCCCGCAGTAGGTTGCCATTACATTCTGCAGTAGATTGGTTGCCATCCAAGGCTATAGAGCCCAATCTGTACTGTTAGTTTATCCTTAATTGGAGTGAAGAGAGGGATTAATTCCTTTCCCAAGGGTATTTGCGCGTAAGTGAATGCAAGGAATTCGACTAGAATTCGAACTCAACTTCCCGGTTTGTCGTTCCGAGCCGATATCCACTGCACCACAACGCACATTCTGATATCCTTTCACGTACTGCTTAATTTTTCAATGTGTGCTATAATTCATCTTTATGGAACCAATTGTGATAAATATACTTATGTATAAAACTTTGTGTGACGTATTTTTACATTCTAGTGCAGTATATAAAATATTTTCAGATACAATTCATTTTTGGAATTAGCTTTTTCAGCTATTCTCGTCTTTCCTCCTCTTGATTTAAGATGTTAGTATATTAGGGGTTTATTAATGTCGAATGTGGACCTTGGAGAGTGGGAGAAAATGGAGACGTCTTCTTATCATGCAATCCGTTTAACTTTGATTAGTTAGCCGCGTCTCAAGTTTGACTTGATCGGTTGCCTTGGTTTTATTGTATCTGCGTTCTTTCTTTCACAAATAGTCAAAATAAAACATCTCCGACAAGCTGCATTGACTCAAATTTCTTTACAGCTTCGTGTAATTCTAAAGTATTAACGAGAATAAAGTTCGGACTTTCTTGACTAAAAAATCAGATTTATTGCTATTTCTTCTTCTTTGTTTTGGCCAGTTAAGTGCCATACGTGATACACGCTTGAGCGATCATGTCTCGAAATTAGGTCGCCATTACTTTCTACGGTAGATTGGTTGCCAACCAAGGCTATAGAACCCAGTCTATTCTGCTATTTAACCCATAGATGAACGGAGAAGACAGATTAATACCTTTCCTCTTCCTTGTTTACTTGTATAAAAAAAAATCTAGATCTTTTCGGAAATATAACTTTATTCAAACAAGTGGCACTAACGTTCCAAGTTGAGGTTTTGCATGTGTGTCGGTTATAGATAAACCTTTTATATTTCATACTCTTTTATGAAGAATTACCGAAAAGTTTTTGCTTCAACCCACTTCTCAAAAATCTTCTCAAAATCTGACCTAAGATCAGAAACTTAATTGACCTTCCTCTTAGTCGAACCAAGAGCTTTTCAGCATACTCTCACAATGTACGGGAATCTTTTTGCACAGATGTTTACTTAAGATAATCCGTTTTCGTTTTTATTTAGGGGTGTCTAAAAAGTGGCAGTTGATCAGGAGCTGCTGAAATAGCTAATCCTCACGTAAGGATTTTTCTCGTCAACTATGTCAAGCGAAAAACGGGTAAGTGTCAATATTTTTGTATTCTGACGTTTGTAAGTAAAGGCCAATCTATTTTAAAAACGTGTGATTGCCATTTCTGAAATTCAAACAAAAAATTGAAGGAATATAATGTTCTGAATGTATTTCCAATGCTGAAGGAAGATCATCCCAGTTGCAAACGCTGTTCAGTGAAGAACGTTTGTTTTTCTTTCTCTCTGCACATAGTGCTCGTAAAAAATAAATGAATAAAACGATAGATTTACTAACAAATAGATATTCTTTTCTATCTAGAATCAGTACACAGACATGACAGAATTGAATAGACGCTCACAGAAACCGTTTATTTTATTAAACAAGTAATTTATACAAATGAAATAATTATAAATGGTCATATATTTAATAACTAATACTTGGTTAACATCGCCTTCGCTTTTTTAATGCAAGGACCCTTCTAGTCATGCTAGCGATGAGTTCACGAATATCATCTTGAGGGATTTCTTGCCATGTTTCACGCAATCATCCTAAAAGTTCGGGCTTAGAAGATGGCTTCCTGTTCTTTTTGCGGCGTTTTCGATCTAATATGCCCCAAACGTGTTCAATAGGGTTAATATCCGCGGACTGCCTTGGCCATGGAAGTTTATTGATCCCATTTTGTCTCAACCTCTCTGGTGAATTGCACGATCACTCTATTAAGAGTAAAAAGGGGTATTGAAAGATTGTCAGATATTTTTCTTTGACTAAGACTACCTTCATGTTGACCCACGATACGTCCCAGGCTGAAATTCGGATTTCAGGTCTGATGCTCCTTTGCTTCGTGGCATGTTCCAGTATTGTTATCTGTAATTTTAATCAAATAATCTATGTTAATTTATCTTGGTGTTTATTCAATTCAGTCATGTCTGTGTATATGTGCACTGAATTTTGTCCAGGGTCATATTAGTGCGTTTTGTCTTAAGTGGTGCACACAACGTATTTAGATGCAGCCATCAATTGACTGTTTTATTTCAACGCGGCATCTGAATTGGGGTGGGGAAGAGGAAAGGAAAAGAGGAAAAGGGAACAAGTTTTGTGCGGAGAAGTATAGCCCGGCGTAGCTCGGGTGTAATGAAAGCTTTAAAAATAATCCATGGTCCTGGAGCTCAGACTCAGCCTAAAGAATATTTGTGGGAAGTTTGGTGAGAATCGGATAAAAATTGTGGATTTGTATAAAGGACATACAGACATAAACAAACATCTTGCCTTTATATATATATATATATATATATATATATATATATATATATATATATATATATTATAAATTATGTTTTAGAACACGTACATTATTTTTTATATATGTCCTCGACAATCATATGTTTGTTTCAACGTTGGGCGCCCAACGTTTTACCTCCCGAAGAAACGTTGGGCACCCAACGTTGAAACAAACATATGATTGTCGAGGACATATATTAAAAAATTATTAAAAAATAATGTACATATTCTAAAACATAATTTATAATAAATATTCACAGCTCTATACATCATATATCGAGCACTGTTTTAAATTAATGTTTTGGACGGAAAAAATTCTTTCTTCGTTCTGTACCCACTCGGATATATATATATTATCGATTTTCTGCACTATTGTAAGAACTGCAACCTTGAAACTTCTGAATATCGTTTCTTATGTCTTTGTCTATAAGTGTGTGAAATTTGATTAAAATCGGACCACTCCTTCTATAACCCGAATTTTTTCGATTATCGATTTTCGATATTTATTGGGGTTACCTCGACACAAAACCTAGCTAAGAACACTCGCAGTCGCTTATAGTACAACTGTGTAAATTTTCAAGAAAATCGGTTCAGCCGTTTCGGAGTCTATAGGTAACGGACACGCGCGCACACACATACACACACAGAGACAAAGTTCCATTTATAAATATGTTTAGATTTTTCTCTTTTAGCGTGTCGCAATATCTAAGGTAAGAAGGTAAATAGCATGAAACTAATGCATTCCAGATGCACTAAGCGTAAACTAGGTTCCGTCACCCATTTTTGATACCTAAGTTTTAAATTGAATTTTTAAAATTTTTTTAAGTTTAATTTTAGCTTCATTGAAAGCTAAATGGTTGAATTTGCTGCTTCCAGTAAGCATAGTACGGTAGTAGATTTCAAACATATCGATTGGAATTTAAAATTTGGAAATTTAAAAAATTTTTTTCAATTTTTCGGCCATTTTTGAGCGATTGACAAATTTGTAAACAAAAGTTAATTATCGAATTTTAAAATCATGTAAAAATAAAATATACATATTTGACATGTTATTTTTAGAAAATTAGCAAATTTAATGTTAATCTGATTTGAAACAAATATTACTTGTTTATGGCGTGACATCTGGAATAAAAGTATTTCTTAATCACAGGGGGCTATATGCTGACCTTTGAAGTAGGTGATGACAGCCTATCATCAATCATTTAACGACTCTGGCCAAGTATGAGTGACCAGAATTGACGTAAATTTATGAAACCTAAATGCACGTTTAGTAAGGGGAACAACCCTTGAAATACGTGACCGTTTAATGATATGGCATTTATGGCCTACCATAAAAATAAATAGATCTGCACACAAAAAGTTTTGTATTATTTTAAAAATCTTGGTACCTAAAGATTTGTAGTAACCTTTTCAATTTTCGATTAGTAAATAGTCTTCACTTATTAACTTAATAGCCTAATTGAGACGATGATTGAACGAAAATTTAAGATTTGAAATTTTCATACATTATTATAATTAAAAAATATAAATGAAAATAATTCTTGTAAAAATTTATTATTCATTGAATTTTTTTCCTTTTCAGACTATATCCTTAAACTTAATTGCTTTTATTAACAATATATATCATCTAAATAAAAGAAAAAAAATGGCGTAGTTTTATTGCATTTTTGTTTTCACTATTCGGAGCTGATTTTTTTTAAAAGAGTAACTATAAAAAAAAAAGTGGTTTACCCAAGAGTCTTGGATTTTACTAATAAAACCAAATTCCGTGACGGTAGTAAATTTCTAGAAATTTCAAGAAATTAATTGAAGTGGGGGGTAACATATGAAAATAAAAATTAAAAATACCATGGTTTTTATAAAAATGACTTCAAAAATAATTTCAGTCATTTTTAAATAAGTCCTGAATGTTTCATCAAAATCCAACCATCATTTGATTTTTTGCAAGAATTTTCAAATTAATGTATTTGTCACCAGCAAAAAAGTAAGTTCTACAATATTTGCCGTCGTAAACATTTGTAAAAATCTAGTTACTCGCTGATGTTAAAAAAAAAGACTTTTAAACAATTTCGAATGTGTAAGAAAGGATTTAATATATTTAATAAAATAATTAAATAGGTAATTGATCTTTTCTCTTAATAAAACATTTTGACTACAAAACTTTCTTTTTATTAAGTTTGGGGCCTTTTAACATCACGCTTTGCTATTTTTTATTTATTTTATTTCAGCTTATGAGTAGAGGTGTAGTAGTGATTCATCAGTGCATGTTCTTTTTAGGGGTCAGGGTTCACCATTGTAGTCCTCGGAAGGAACGTATGTATGAGCGTTATCGTTGGGTAGGAATGTCTTTGAAGTTATCACTCAGTTCCGTTCGCTTATAAAGTATAAAAAGAGATAGATGGGTGAACGATAAAGTGGAAGGAGGTGAGAGAGAGAGAGAGAATAATAGCGATCGTTTGTCAAGGAACGTGTTGATACGCTCGTCATTTTCTTTCTGGCGACAGTCGAACTTGGCCCGACTTTTATTTCGTTTGTGAGGCTCGAAAAGATCATTTGGGAATTCACTCCCGCATGTGATTCTGGCCTTTCCATTGGACGCCGAACAAACTTCGCGTCGGTTCACGAAAAGGTCCGTAAAAGAATTTGTTTTTGATAATTGAAGATTATTTGAATTTTGTTTTAGATATTTCCTAGTTTTCTATTGGCCGAAAAACATTTCGCATCAAGGTGTGAAATTTCACGAGTTTTGTTTTGTTTTGGATTCGCTTTTGCGTGTGTGCTAAGAAAGATTTGTAAATTCGAGTGTTTCTATTTCTAACAGAATCAATAAGTGAGTGCTTAGCATTTGAATTTTAAATCTAGATGGTTTAGGTACCTCTGTTCACAACAGAGGTGCCTAAAACATTCTTATGGACAAATTCTATATCATTTGTACCATTTCACAATCGCTATAATGTTTCTTTTCATTGACTTTAGATTGCTTTGGAAATGTGATAGATACTTTATGGTTTGACAGCTACAGAGTCAGTGAGACGGATTCATCTTTTAAACAGACTATCCAGCTCACATCTGTCGTAGGCGCCCTTAAAAGAAGCGTTTGACTACATTTTTCATTTCGCCAAAAAACAAATTAGTTTATCACTCGCATCTTCATCTAGCAAAGCTTCGTCGAACCGAGAACAATGAACGTTTCAAATGAATTTCATTCAACTAGATAGAAAACCTGTGATGGTTTTCTTCCCCGTCCTCTAAAAATTGAGATTCTTTTCTTCCCCGCCCTCTAAAAAAAATTGATGCTTTTCTTCCCCGCCGTCTAAAAAAATTGTGATGCTTTTCTTCCCCGCCCTCTAAAATAAATTGTGATGCTTTTCTTCCCCGCCCTCTAAAATTAATTGTGATGCTTTTCTTCCCCGCCGTCTAAAAAATTGTGATGCTTTTCTTCCCCGCCCTCTAAAAAATTTGTGATGCTTCTTTCCACTGTAAAATTTCTGTATAAACATTTTCAGCAAGACGTCTATTTTCTAAGGTTCTTTTTGACATTATAACTATGTCCACTTGCTATGTCTATTCTAGACATTGCTACACGCAGCTGATCATGAAAAAAATTCTCTATAATTGTCTAGTGTTGTTATGTAATTCATTCAGTAAACTTATTTTTCACTTGTCTAAATAATTTGGTGTTGTATTAAGAAAAGCTAATAAAGATTTTGATTTCTGTAAGTAATTCAATTTTTCTGCTCCATTCGACTAATTTGTAGTCATATGAAATAGCAGACAACAAGGCTTATTATAAACCTGTTTACATTTGTATTGTAATATGCAGGGGCAGATTTCGGATTTTGATCAGGGTGGGGTTCAAATAGAAAAAAGCTTTTGAAATAAAAAGGAAAACTTATTTCAAGCATCGAAGACAAAATGGGATCCGCTTTTTTCACTTACATTTTTAATCGTAACTTTTTACCAAGTGAATTAATAAAATAGTAAAATAAAGAAATCAAATTTACCACACAATTAATAAGCAAATAAAAATTATCAATAATTACATTATTTAAATTCAGACTAATTCATTATTATAGTGCTTTTTATAAATCACATTTTTGTCGCTGTACTCACCGTCCTTCTTCAGGGGGTCGGTCAATCCGAATAACATTCAGGGAATTTGGGACGGAATATTTTATTTACTGTACGGGTTGTAGATTGTTCTGGTTCCATTGTCTATTTGTTATTTAGTACAGCTTCACTGACACATGTTTCTATTGACTGGACTACCCGGCCCAGGGATTGAACCCACAATTATTATGTCATCAAAATAAATCTAATGACATTTTATGATATGGCACCGAAAAATTTTCGACCCTTCCAAAGAAAATTTCATATTTGATGACATTTTTTTTTTAATCATTTCACCCCGGGCAAGGCGTAAATGCCACTGATGTGAGGGGGGTACATAACTGAAAGAAAATTAATTAGAGGAGGGAGAAGAGGATTACAAACCAATTAGAAAGAAGCAATAGAAAGAGGAAAATACAGGTGTGATGACAGTTGCAAGAGAAAGGGAAGGATATACGGAGTGGGGGAAGGGCTAGAGTCAAGTGGTTAGTAGATGAGTATTGACATTGCATTTAAATTTCTGAAGGATGTAGCCGCCAGGAAAGCAAGAATATGGGAGCGAGTTCCACAGGTGGGAATTGCGAGAGAAGAAGCTGCAGGAGTAGAATTGTCGTTTGCATTTGGCTATCCTAACTGTGAATGGGTGGGACCCAGTTGCCATTCTGGTTGCACGAGTAAACACCTGTTGAGGAGGCATCAGTGACTTAAGTTCGTCTGAGCAGAAGCCATGAAAGTACTTATAGAACAGACAAAGGGAGGCCACATTTCGTCGGTGGGGAAATGGCTGTAGTCGAGCCGCCAAGTCAGCACCTATCACGTTACTAACTCTCCTTTGGAGCCTGTCGAGAACACTGAGGTGAGCAGCAGGGGCGCCTGACCATAAATGGCAGCAGTACTCCATGCAGGGTCGAATGATAGACTTGTATATATGCAGGATGGATTCAGGCGGGAAGAACGCCCTGGATCGACACAGTGACCCAACCTTCTTAGCAGTGGATTTAGCTATGGATTCGATGTAGATTCAGAAGAGAGGGTAAGGCCGAGGAGGCGCAGTGTATTGCTCTCAGGGAGAATCGCTTGGTCCATGCTTATGGGAGGCAGGAGAGGTTGCCTGTGATGGTTGACAGACAACAGCTTGGTCTTAAACGCATTGAAGTTGACAAGCCACTTCTTGCCCCAATTCACCACAGACTGTAGATCCCGTTCAAGGTCGGCAGCGAGATTATGGTCAGATTTTGGGGAATGGGTCGGACCGAAAATTTTTCATCACTCCTCGAATATATATTAGATGTGAAACAAATTTTTTAAAAAGTTATTTTAAATGTTAGTTCTTAGATACTTGAAGTTATTTATTTTATTTACGAAAGGTCACTAACATCTCAGTCTGACCCATTTTGCAGAATCTCATCAAATGACCAAAATATCCGAATTTCTTTGGAATTCCTTTTTGGTTGGCAGAACTTTTCAGCACCTCCTTGTATAACATTTATCACGATGTATATAAGGGGGTAGATTTTTATCATTCATTAGTTCGACAGATTTTTATTACTTAAACGTTATTTTTAGTGGATATTCGTATCTGTGTGTTAAACAGTATGTTTATTTTCGTCTACCGGCCTGAATGTTCGAGAAATATTATTAGAGAAAAATATGCGCTCTCTAACAGGATTCGAACCCGCGTTCTTCCAGGGAAACGCATGTTCGAATAATACACACGTGTGTGTGTGTGTGTGTGTGTGTGTGTGTGTGTGTGTGTGTGTGTTTCATTTAGATTAATTATGTATCACACAAAATTTAAAACTGCAAACCTCATCGCCAATAATAAAAATTTACATACAAGATTTAAACTGCAGAGAACAAGTGTCGTTTCCGAATTTACATGTCGTTTGAAGAATTGTATTGGTGATTAAACAAAATTCATAAACGCTTACATCGGTCGCACTACCACACTAATGACGAGAAGATTGACAATTATTAATGAAAAAAAAAGAAGAAAAATCCTACAATAACACATGACTTTAAATACATAAACTCTACACATTTTTCAGTGACACGTAAAATAAAATTCACCCTTGATAACGGCTAAAAGTATATTTGGATAATTCCTATATAACTTGTTTGCTGAAAAGAAAAAAATCATACGAACGCAGGAAAGATTATATAAAACTTTTTAATAAAACCTACATAAAAGAGAGTTTGCTACCCAAATACACAACAGTACAAGACCAGAAGTAATGTCCAGGTGTAATCACATCTATAAATACGTCTTAGGATCATACAAACCGGGATTAAAGTATTTTAAGATCATTACGTAACTCCTTCCTAATTCTGAAAATTTTTGGTTGTTTAAAATTCCAGTCGCGTGTTCGTAAAAATCCATGTTGTACGTTTAAAAAAACGTTAGAAAATCAGTTATTAAATCGCCTGAAGATAAAGAAAGACTGAAACCTAGGTTGCGGAAATAACTAATTTCCGAATGAAAAATATTCAAAAGCTCTACAATTTTGAGTACTTTCTTAAATACAACTGGGTACTGGTCTAATTTAATTATGACCAAAAATTAACGTGTGTGTGCGCGTGTGGCCCGATCACCGGTTTCTGTATCTAGTGACACACTATGCTTTTACCTCAAATACAGGATGCGACAGAAATACCGTCCATTTAACTAAATGGAAACACCATTGCCCCGTAATGTCATTATTTGGGCTTGGGGTCACATAACGTTGAAACATCGGTTACCGTACGTTCACTGAAGTTAAGCAATGTCGAGTCTGGTCTGTATCTAAGTGGGTGACCACTTGAGAATACCACTAATCGGAAAACCGAGTTTCAATTCCAGTTGGGTTCGTTATATTCACTTACATGCAAATACCCTTGGGAAAGGCATGAATCCACCTCTTCTCTCTCCAGGCATGAGTTAATTAGCAAGATTTGTAACACTAAATCATTATCTAATAAAGTTTGGATATGCAGGAGATACAATGGATAATGAGTGAGAATTGTTAATCAGAGAGACAAGTTCCAATTCCAATTGAGTTTGTTATATTCACTTATATGCAAATACCCTTGGGAAAGGCATGAATCCACATCTTCTCTCTCATTAATTGGTAAAACGTATCAGACTAAACTATTATCTAAAAAGTAAATAGATTTGCATACAAAATATTTAGATTTCGATATTAAATAACTCAGCAGTTGATAAACAACCAACCAATTAGAATTATATGGGAGGTATTTCTGCTGCACCATATTTAATAGCAATCTGTTTTCATTTTCAAACTTAATGAGTTTACGGTACCGGAAACAAACCTGTAAATAAATGTAGTGCATGCATAGAATATAAGAGGCATATTTTAGATTCCCTACCGACCACACACCTGCAAGATCGAAGATTGAAATGTTGTATCACGTTCTTTGGGTACGACTAAACTAGTTTGAGTTTTGAGTTTTGTTTAATGGCATATCAACCTCGGTGGGTTATTTAATTGCAAAAAAGTGTGGTTTTAAGTTTGTTTTTTTTTTTTAATGTTCGGTTAAAGTGAGAAAGTTAGATTTTGATGAATAATTTATATTTTTATTTTTATTATTTTAGAAAACTGAAGATGTCTTCTAGTTTTATATTAAAATGGTAATAATTTTTTTTCCTTCAAAATGTGTTATAATATTTTTCTTCTAAAATGTATGTTTTACGACTGGATATATCTTCTAAATGTTGGTAATATTTTTTTTTTCAAAAATGTATATTTTTCTATAAAAGTCCATATGTATATATCTTTATAAAAAGTCTATTTTTATATTTTCATAGTGTTTTGATCCCAGTTTTGGGGTTAGATATTTGCCCGTAGCTTGGACCCTAACAGGTGCTACCACTCCGGGTCAGGATGGACCTTGGAACAACAGCAATTAAGAGGTGGTTCCATGCTTCTCACAACCTCCTTATCAGAGTCCTTGCTGCCGGATGCAGTTTACCGTCATACCTCTGACCACGACTAAATGAGTCTTTACTCTGAGTCTTTCACGAGTTAAAATGTAGTTCAGCTCCTTACGTAAATTTGTTGGTTATGTTTAAAAGTCCATTTCGTCTGATCAGATTAATCTGGCAATCCCTTTATTCCTCTAAAAACTTTGTAGTGAATTCTAAACGAGGCATGTGTTGTCTTCTGTAGTGGTTCTGTGTGCAATTCGTCCATGGAATCCTTGTCGACACAATGTTCTATATGTGTATATCTGTCCCAGCTTTCTTCAGATCAGTTCGGATATACTTGACGATTGATTTCAAGTTGATTGAAACTTTCATTACGAGTTTAGTTACTGTTGGCGTTGAAATTTTCCTTGGGCGAAAGATCTTTCCGACATTGCTGTCAATTTCTTTCCATTTACAAATAACGGTGGTCAACTTGAATTTTGGTGGCGAGAAACAAAAAAGCTAATTTGATGCTGATGATTCCGAAAATGGCCTTTTAGGTTTTCATGGTTAGCTACCGTTTCTGCTGTACTGAAATTTCTCATTTTTGGAAAAAAGATCAATTTAAGATTTTGGCTGATCGCAACATTTAATTACTAAAGGTCGTAGAAATCCATCAATTTTCAGGTTGGTCGAGCAATTTATGTCAATTACTTGAAATAAAATTTTTTATAAGAGAAGTAACAAAAAAATAGAAATACCGAATTTTACTAATTTATTGCCAAATTCAAATTAACTGATACTTTATCAGTAATACGCTTTAGTAAACCTGATAATTAAGAGGACATCAAAAAAGAAAAAAAAAGAAACCTAAAATCTTTTTTGGTATTCATAAATTTATTCTCTCACATTTATCCCTTCATTACAGAAGGAAACCAAGCACATTGAGAGCTTTTGTTTGCCAAAAATCCAACTAACAAATGAAGGTGACTACTGATGGAGTATCAAAAGGGACTTAAAAAACATTGAACGTGACAGACAATCAAGAAAGAGAAAAATGTTATGTTTACGAAGATTTTATTTCTGTTAATTTATTAAGATTTGAAAATACTAGTATATTCAATCGTGTTATTTTTAAGTACTTCTTATTGCTATTGAAAAAAAATAGCATTTCTCAATGAGCAGGCCAATATTTGTTTGTTTAAATATATATATATATAACAAGTGAAAATGGTCCACCCACCAAAAAAAAAAACAAAAAAAAAACGAAGCATTTATGTACAGTAAAAAACGATAGCTAAAAAAAGTAATGTCATTTTCAATTTCATCGCCCTCAAATTGGTTAAAAATGATGTTTGGTGTTCCGACATCATTTTAAGTTTTTTGACCAGTGTTATGTACAACAAGGTATATCAAGCAACTTGGAATTTTTTTGTAACCTTCCACAGAACTTCAAGCCTCAATCAGTTTGTTATTCAGGACTTTAGAGCAATTTTTGATTTTTCGTCATGATTTGAAAAGATAATAAATGTTTAAGATATAAACTATTTTTTATAGACACTTTATGGAAGTGCGTTGTGGTACAGTAGATATCGACTCTGAACGACAAATCGGTGGGCCAAGTTCAAAATCCAGTTGAATTCCTTGCATTCACTTACGCACAACACCTTTGGGAAAGGTATTAATTCATCTCTTCCCTCCATTTATGGATTAAATAATAGGACAAATTGGGTTCTATAGCCTTGGCTGGCAACCAGTTTACCGCAGAAAGCAATGGCAATCTACTGCGGGATAGATTTTCTACTCAGTCAATCATGTCTCTTTCGAGACATGATCGCACAAAGCGTGTATCACGTATGGCACTTAACTGACTGACTGAATGTAATGTTAAGCATTACAGTATGTAGAAAGTGGCTCAATTTTCGTTATTATTAATTAGCATCTAATTTATTCACGTATTTTCCACTGTTGATCGAATATTACTGCAACAGTGCTTATTGCTGATTGAAATAAAAGAAGTATTTCGTAATTATTCTAAATTCATATATTAAACTGTTTTACGTACAATAATTGCGTAGATTTGATCAAATAAAATTTGGAATCATCAATTATAAAAATAAAATTGATGAAAAATAATAGGGTGAATATTTTAGTGTGTGTGTCTCACTCTCTCTATACCTATTTATATATCTATCTATATGTGTGCGCGCGTGTGTGTGATTATACCCTGAATGAAACCTTTTGGTAGATTTAATTTGTTTATGATTATTATAGTGTCTATTATGTCTCCTTTACGAATTCCTGTGGCAAATTTGAAACCGAAGCTGAGGCTTCCCACACAGTATTAAATAGCTTTAACCACACACGCACATATTTTAGTGGCTTTATTGTTTTGCTTGGGGGTAAAATTATCAAAACAAAACTTATAGTTCAAAATCATCACGATTTTCAAAAGAAACCCACTCTTCACTCTGAACAAAACAGCAAGTATAATTTTGAAAATATTAACTCTATTTGCTCCAGATGCACACTTTTGTCTCTTATCAAAAAATTAAATAGAAACCGACATTTAGATCGATTGCGTAGTAGTTTTGCACTTTAGATTCGTTTTGTTTGGTCAAAATTCAGGTACCTATTTATTACCCACAGAAAATTCGAAATTACCCCATCCGGGGTAAATTGCCCCTATTTACCGACCGCTGCCATAATCGATCAGTCAATGAATCTAAGTAAGTGATATGAACGTCACCATGGTTATAGTTTTATTTCCATATGACTGAATATTTACATTATCGTATCTGGTGAAGTGATACACAAACCAATTATCTGCATTGATAATGCTGCTGTCACTCTGATGTAAGCATTGTTCCGATTATCCGGGTACTTTTTGGACGCTTACAACTTGTCATAGACTGAACCAGTGTTTCTAATCATGAGTCCGACTGGAATATCAAAATAAATAAATTCCCTATTTTTGTAAGCGAAGGCCATTTGATCTGGGCTTTGATAACAGAACACGCTGTTAGCGACACGAGGAAAATAGACCTTTTCCTACTAATACAGGTGCCTCCCCAACCGGGCTTCATCCTTGGTTCGACGTTGTTTTATCAGTTCAAAAAGGTCAAAATGACAGCTGATGTTCAAAACAACCATTAACTGGAACAAAAGGATGGCTTGTCAGTTTATCGCATCCAAACATAAACTTTTCTCCATAAATCATCTGAGATAGCCCTCTGTCTTCCATCAGCGTGACTGAAGCTAACGTTCTCAGTTGATATAAAGTGCAAAGAATTTAAATCCATTGCTAGATCAACTAAGAAAGTCTAATCACTGTGTAGAATGTTGTTGCTACATATGGTCGGGTGCCCCTGCTATTTACCTTGATCTCCTTGATAAGAACCAAAGAATAATCAGCAATATTATTAGTCCTAATCTGGCAGCTCAGTTGCAGTCACTTACCCACAACCATAAGGTTGCTTTTGGATGTCTTTTCAATAAAAATTTTCATAGTTATTGTTCAGAAGAGCTCTTTGGTTCCTAGATTTGATAAATTTAAGCGCAGTACTAGACGTGTGCGTTTATGGTGCAATGGATATCGGCTCGGAACGAGAAATCGGAGAGCCGAGTTCGAATTCCAGTTGAATTCGTTGCATTCATTTACGCGCAATTACCCTTGGGAAAGGTAATAATCCATCTCTTCCCTCCAGCTATGGGTTAAATAATAGGACAGATTGGGTTCTATAGCATTGGCTGGCAACCTACTGCGGGATAATCTTCCGCCCAGTCAGTCATGTCTCTTTCAAGACATGATCGCCCAAGTGTGTATCACGTATGGCACTTAACTGACTGACTAGACTGGTGTCGAGATCTCATCAATTTAGCTGGTTAGATTTAGCCGTAAGTCCTATGTCAAGAGTGAGCCGAGTTAGATTTAGCCGTAAGTTCTATGTCAAGAGTGAGCCGAGTTCGAATTCTAGTTGAATTCATTGCATTCACTTACGCACAAATACCTTTGGGAAAAAGTATTAATCCGCATCTTCCTTCCAGTTATGAGTTAAATAACAGGATAGATTAGGTTCTATAGCCTTGGTCGGCAACTAATCCATCGCAGAACGTAATGGGAAACTACTGTGGGAAAAATGTTCTGCCTAGTCTTTCGAGACATGATCGCCCAAAGCGTGTATCACGTATGGCACTTAACTGACTGATTAATGTTTCTGTTCCTAATTTTTCCACATTCTGTAACCCCTTGATTTTTAGTGGCTTTACTGCTTTGCATAGGGCGATACCGATTAAATTATATATAGAGTAAATAAACGAGGCGCATCAGTGTCTTTAGTCTAGGGATGAAAAATTAATTTATTTTGCACATTAAAATGTATTTAAGGTGAAGTTTTAAACACTGATTCTGGCAGGTTTCCAGAAACTAACAAGAAAAATTTGTTTGTATAGATCAGTAAATCTGTAAGTAATCAGCAATCCATAGATTAACCTTTGTGTTTGATAACGTGTTCATTATCAACGCCATTATGACTAATAAATGCATTTGGTCTCAGTGGCGCGAGGTTTTTTTATAAACATATTAATAGTATATTTTATAAAAACGTAACAATAGTAAATAAAGTCAACTTTTAAACAAGTCTTCTTTCAATAGTTTCTCAAATCACACGTAAATGGTAGATCTTAAAACTTGGTGAACCAAACATTAATAGATCTTGAAGTCTTTCGGGAATTATTAAAATTTGAAGTCTTTCAGGAATTATTAAAATTTACAATATGATTGCCAGTTTCACATATCGTGCGATTTTCATACTATACAGTGTTGTTATATATATATATATATATATATATATATATATATATATATATATATTAGTAAATAACTAACCGCCAAGGTTTCACCAATTCATCCAATTTGGTGAAACTTTGGTAGGTTCGTTGGCTTTCTAGGTTAGTTATTTACTTAGTTTGCTCTACTTGCGTATTGAGCGCTTTTTGTTTTAGGTTACTCGTCTCGGGTTTTTTTCTTTGGGCTGCGTATTTTGATGTTCGGGTGCTTAGCTCATTCTTTTTTTTTTATTACCATTTTTTCCTTCCGCGTATGTACTCGGAGGGTTTTTCGAAACGAGTATAACGATAAGTTTACATATATATATTTATATGCATATATGTTTAGAGCTCTCTTAGAGAGTTATCCTACCACTGTATGTACAAAATACTCCTTTGGATTTTTCTATACCCACACTGCATGCTGAGATATATATATATATATATATATATATATATATATATATATATATATATCGAGTTTTCTTTTGAATATATTTTCTCCGGATAATATTCATTGAGCTCTCTATTTCTATCTAATTGATAATTTATATTAATTAGATGAAATCTTTTGGATTATCCCCTCCGCCTTTACGGGTTGCTATTCTCTCTCTCATATATATATATATATATATATATATATATATATATATATATATATATATATATATATATATATCGCGTGGGCATAGAGATCAACACTGAAATAAATTTTTCAGTAGGTAGAGTATTCGGTCTCAGAGATAGATCATTTGTAGATATAGACAGTCATCATACAGTGTAGATTGCTATGTCCACTCTCCCTCTCATATATCGCGTGTGAGCGTTCTCATTTATAATAGGCACACCGATTCGATCCCAGCCAGAAAGCGCACTTTCTTTTTATTAAAACTCTCAAATTCACAAGCCGGTAGACGTATATTTACACTGTTTAAAAAAAGCAAGCATACCTACTCGAACACGTGTATGTAGTAAATATAAAATATAAAATGTAACACTATTTTTGGTTTAAAAATGGGGGAGAGAAGGAAAGGAAATGATAATTGAATGTTTTTTTTCTTCTTCAACCGTTACAGCTGGGCGAGAGATATGTTTAGACCACCCAAGAAAAATAGATAAATGAAATTGCGAAATAATTCTTTTTCTGACCCTTGAGTGCTGGTGATAGGCTCGAGTGGAAATTCTTGTCGCAAAGAAATCGGAAAATCTATTTTCGTTAGGAATGTGTTTTTCCGTGATTGAAAAATTTAACGACTATTGATAGAAGCGACGGCTATCTAAGAAACAAGGTATGGGGAATTTTACGACCTCTAGGGAAAGCGGCCTCTTTTGAGAAAGAGACAAAATTCCCGGAAATAAAGTTTTCTGATTCTTTGTGGAATTTTGTAACACTGAGAATTAAAGAAGAAACATGATTTTCTTTTCGACTGAAGCGAGATAATTTCCTATAATTTCCTATAACGATTGAAATGATAAAGACACATATGCAAAACGACCACACACACCGAAAGCGGAAAAGAGAAAGGAACGATAGTTAAAATTTAACCATTGGGCTGAAACACGCCTTCTTTCTCTCTTCACGCAAGAGAGAAAGAGACGGGTTAATCAGATGACCAATGAAAAAAGGAGATTCCGAGGAACGTTTCAAGCCCCCCTCGAGCAGTAGTGAGAGACACTGATACAGGAAAGAGGGAGACGAGATTGATCAGGTGACCAAAAGAATGATCTCTTATTGGTCATTTGAAAAGGCTAAGTGTACCTAAAGTGTGTCACAACCACCCCGCTAAATGCGAGACAGTTGAGAGAAACAATAAGTCAGTTAAGTGCCATACGTGATACACGCTTGGGCGATCATGTCTCGAAAGAGACATGACTAACTGGGCAGAAGATTATCCCGCAGTAGGTTGCCATTGCTTTCTGTGGTATACAGGTTGCCAGCCAAGGCTATAGAACCCAATCTGTCCTGACATTTAACTCATAGCTGAAAGGAGAAATTATATTACATTATTCTATTAAGTATAACTATGGGGGATCAGTTTATTACTTCATGACAATAGAAAACGGATCCCCCATTTTATGCCCAGTAAAAGTTTTAATTGTTCCAGTTATTATATTCAGTCAGTCAGTCAGTTAAGTGCCATACATGATACACGTTTTGGGCGATCATGTCTCGAAAGAAACATGACTAACTGGGCAGAAGATTATCCCGCAGTAGGTTGCCATTGCTTTCTGTGGTAGACTGGTTGCCGACCAAGACTATAGTACCCAATCTGCCCTATTATTTAACCCATAACTGGAAGGATTAGACGGATTAATACCTTTCCTAAGGGTATTTGCGCGTAAGTGAATGCAATGAATTCGGCTGGAATTCGAACTCGGTCCCCCGATTTCTCGTTCCGAGTCGATATCCAATGCACCACAACGCACAACAGTACAGTACCGTATAGTTGGATGGGTACGAAACGATTTGACTCGTTACGTGACTGAAAACCTCCGATTTTACCCTGTTGCCAGTCCAACCAATTTAGATTAAGTATTACATCCTGTAGAAGACTTGCGTTGGAATTATAGTTGTCTGCATACAAGAGTGATAAACTCTAACCAAATACTGTACCGAACAGAACGTATGTATATAAACTCATTGTTGTTAATTTAACAAAGATTTTCTTTTCTTATTGTGGCTCCCAGCTCTGTCTGGATCGTCGATAGAACGGATTTTCAGCGACATTCTACCCAAACTGGATTTGTAATCAATCAAGCACAACGTGGGCAGTATCCGGTTTGGAATTGAGTGATCGACTATCGATCGGTTGCAGAGATTTGGGGTGTCGCCACGAAGTACTAGTGACGGTGGGGGATTCACAAAAGCAATAATCCATATTTAATACATCCTTCCTTCTTAAGTGAGATGTCTACTTGGGCGATCATGTCTCTTTTCGATTTATGACTGACTTGGCAGAAGAATTCCTGAAGTACTTTTGCTGTAGATTGGTTGTCAACTAAAGCTTTAAGACCTAATCAACCCTGCTATTTAATCCATAGCTGGGAGGAGAAAAGTTGGATTCAGGTCATTGGTTTTCCTCAAGAACGAACATCGTGGTACTCGCAACCTGGCAAAAGTGAACGAGCCGACGAGTTCCTATAATTAAGTTTAGCTCAATCATAGATTGCTCTGTTTTCTTTAAAACATTAAAAATTTGTCCCTTTTAAATTTATTTTTTTACGCATATACAATTAAAATGTTTTTTTTTGTTTCATATACTTGTGGTCGTATAAATCTATTGTCTCTTTTTCACTCCATCTATTAGGTGGGGTGTATGACAGCGAGTTTCGTTCTTTAGGGCTTCAGGCCAATGAAGTCCAAAGGGATGAAACGGATCGCACAAAAACCTTTGCACGCATTTCTCTCTGTCTGTCTGTCTGTCTGTCTCTCTCTCTCTCTCTCTCTCTCTATATATATATATATATATATATAAAGAGTGAAACTTGTCGTACGCGACCACCCCTTCTGCCATAAAACACGGGTCGCATACGACAGATGGTCGTTCACTAAAGGCTCATAGTCCTGTTCTATTAACGCCAGGAACGTATATGCCACTCATCAGAATGTACATATTAGAATTTTATCATGTAATCTGGTAATAAGAACATAAAATGGTTTAACTTTAAAGAAATTTATTAAGCATATTTCATTTTAAAAACGTATTTACAACGGTCAACAGGAAAATAAAATATTTATTCACAAAAAAATATTAAGTTGACTTCAAAAAAAGTCAGTTATTGCTTTCCTTTTCGTGCCTGTACTAAAATATGTAGGTGAGAAAAATTCGCGATATATACGGTTTCATTTTTTTTTCTTAGAAGTGAGTGATAGTAAAAGAGAATCTGCAATAATACATGAAAAAAAAAACATACAAAAAGACTGACAGCGATCGTGGGTGGGAGTAGAGAGATAGAGATAGATATACCCAGATAGAAGTAGAGTAGATAGGTACACAAAAATAAAGGAACGAAAGAGATAGACATTTAAGACAGGGACATAATTGTGATTTTTCCCAACCCCTGAATTTATCCAAGTCAGTAGAGACTGCGATAAATCCCTTGAACATATAAAATGCAATTCTTCTTCTTCTTTTATGTACCTTGTCGCTTCTCGACGTAGGCGATCATGGCCTTCCACGTCTCCCTATCCCAGGTGGCTCTTAGCACGCCTTCTCCTGTAACGTCTCTCAGCCCCCATTCTGTCATCCACCTGCTCAGGCCTTTTAAATATGTTATCCGCTGCTTTCCTCTGTCTCTTTCCCCCCTCTATCTGGTCTGTTAGTATCAGGTTCTCCAAGCCCTCCTTCTTCGTTGCACGTCCCAGGAACTTTAGCTGTCTCTTCCTGATGCTCAATATTAATTTCCTTTTCGTTTCAATCATTTTCAAAAAACCTCGTCATTGCTCACATACTCGATCCAGGATATCCGCAGCATCCTTCTGTAGAACCACATTTCAACTGCTTCAAGTTTTCCCTTCATCTTTGTTGATATTGTCCAACATTCGCTGCCATATTGAACTGACATCACATAGCAATCCAGTACTCTCTTCTTTGTTTCTAGTGAAAGTTTCCTGTGTCTTAATACTTTACTCATCTTCTGGAACGCATCTTTCGCTATGCCAATTCGCCTTTGGATTTCTGAATTTTCGTACCTGCTTGATTTTAACATCCACCACCTGTAGTTGGCACTCTGGGCTGCGCTTTTTGCTGATGACCATGCATTCGGTTTTCTTGCAGTTTATTTGTAATCCCTTCATGTCACTCTCTTCAGCTATCTTCTGTAGGAGGTCCTGCAGTTTTTTTCCATGTCTGTAATCAACACTGTGTCGTCTGCGTATCTTATGTTATTCAAATTGTGACCTCCGATGACAAATCCTGGCATAACATCTAGGGTCCTCAAAATATTCTCACTGTACAAGTTAAATAAATCCGGTGAAAATGGACATCCCTGTCTTACTCTTCTTTCTATCTTTGTATAACTGCTGAATTCGTTACCTGTCCGTATGCAGGCAGTTTTCTGCCAGTGGAGGTTTTTAATTACCCTAATGTCTTTCCCAAATATATCGAGGCTGCTGAGCACCTCCATCAATTCTTTGTGGCGTATTTTGTCGAACGTTTTTTCATAGTCAATAATGCACAGGTATAAGTCCTTCTTTATTTGTATTGCCCTTTCAGAGAGCATGCAATACATGTTGCATAAAATAGACGATGTTTGACCGGGAGGTGAACTCGAGCAATATACATTTCAACAAGAAATAAGTTTGATACAACACAACACGACAATAACAAAACAACGAGGAAGTGTTCCTGGTTTAGATCAAATCAAAATGAAATAGATTACTCATTTAGTTTCTCCTAATTTAGAAGTTCGCAGTGTACGACCAAAATGGATTTTCTTATAAAGCGGTCGCTTGATTAGTGATTTTCAGTCGTTGATGTTAGTCGCTGGTCGCGTTCTGGAGGTGGTCGCTCACTAAGAGTCAATTAACATTAGCAAATCGTCCGTGCATAGAAAAACCGCCGTTACAAACGAGTGGTTGCTGACGATGCTGGTCGGATACGACTGGTTCCACTAATATATAATGGTGATCGAAAAGAAACTAATTATTTTATGTGAACGGCCAGTCAAGAGTGCTAACATGGCTGTGGGCTTTTTTTTGGGGGGGGGGGTTGGTTAAAAGAGCAAGTCTACTAAGCAGAGAGAGAGAGAGAGAGATATTGCTTTCCTGGTGAAATCAGATGACGTGATACATGAGAGGCTCAAGAAGCTGGTAGCGAAATTTTATGCTCATATAGAACTTAAAATAAAACCTCATGCAAACGCTTTCGTCTCATATCCATTTCTTGAAAAATAGATTCACGAAATTTTACGAAATGGATTAACTCCGACATATTTTTAATTGATTTCGTTTAAACATTATTTTTTATCGATGCTCCTATTTAAGTAGATTTTGTTATTTATTCATAATTAAACAGCATATTCATTTATATCTACCGGCCTTGGATAGTCGACAAATCTTGTTAGAAAAATGAGCCCTCCCTAGAAAAATATTCAAACCTGCGTGCCCTAGGGGAAACCAGTCAATTGATTCGACTGGCCTTAGACCGTTCGACAAAGCTCGAAATAATGCCTATAACTCCATTTTTTTAATGGATACTTGTATTTGTTACTGTTTTTTTTTTTTTTTGTAATTAAACAGTATATTTATTTATATATACAGGCCTGAATAATACGAAAACAAAGCAGATATGAATATTACGAAAATTCAGGAAAATGCGTGTTTAAAGGAATTATTTCGGGCTGTGTTTAACTGTAAGTCTTTCGTAATGGAGCGGTCTAAGACACGTCAGGTCAACAATAATTTATAGCGTAAAATGTTTTATTTCTCTTTTGGAGTGTGAGGTACACCTTACAAAGGAACTTTGTAAATCTTAAGACATCAATAAAAAATGGTTGCATTCCAGTTAAAATTGCTGTGAAATGCTATCATTAGCATAGAAAGAAGGCGATGTGTTTTGTTTTTTTTTTTGTTGTTTTTTTGTTTTTTTTATGTAGATAATGCTATGCTCGCCATTGAAAACACGAACTGTTACTGATATGGTTCCCTTATAAAAATACAAGAACGCTAGTTGCGAAAGCTACAGATTTTATAAGAGATACAAGGGCTATACAAGAACATTACTCAGCTGTACTTAATTATAAGGGGGGAAAGGAATGGAATCAAAAGGAAAAACGGAAAACCTTTTCCCCCTTTTTTTTAACGCTTACTCTTACATTAAAAACGTCATCTTATCATTGCTGTTATCGCTGAAAATTTATCGAAATTCGCACAATTGATCCAAATGGCTACCGATTTTATCAGTTTTATACGATAATTTATTCTGCATCTAAAAGAGGCTAGCCATGTGTATTGAGGCTTATCCCATTCCGAGTCTCGCGATCAATCAATACAAAGTGGGGCTTAGACAAAGCTTTGGCAGAAACGATCAACTCCATGATTAGCCGAGGGGACCGAGATTGAGTGCGGACCAGCCGCGGGGTGTACATCATAGTGTAGCATCAACCTTTATGCTAAGCAAAATATTTGATCGCCATCAACGCTTGTTTTTGATCCAGAAAATATGAATAATAAATAAAATACAAGATAAACTTGCTTTGGGAACGAGGTAAATGCCAGCGATGATAGGTTTTCCTTTCCGTCTTTTTTTCATTTTGTAGACTAACGAACAATCGTTTAACCGCTATTCTAAATTCACAGTATAGCTTGCGGTCGTACGATAGTAAACTTAACATTAAAAATAAGTTGTAGCCGTGATTATGAACAAGCTCGACTCGCAAACGAATTCGCCAATGTTGTAAGTTCGACCCTCACAAGGTGCTACCGCTCTTATAGCCTTGTGCCACACTATGATAAACTTAGAAAACGATGGCCGAAGAAGCTGTACATTTCCCACTGTGCTTTTCTCGCGTGTGATCAGAGTTCGAACTTAGGTAAATGTAAAGATTTCGAAAGCGGTTTTCAGAGCAAATAGATTTAACCTACTCGTAGTGTAATCGCCATCCCTCCTATTTGTTCATGCAGTAAGTTGAACTAACAAAGAATCCAATCCTAACGAATGGTTCTCGTAATTCGATTTTTTGCCAACATTTTTCTATTAAAATTCGCTCAACACAAGGCTCAAGACCTACTCATTGTAGAGGGTTACTGAATGAGGTTTGTGATATAAACGTAAGAGAAGGTAGAAGGAAGTGAAAATTATGAGGATAGATAATGATTGATCACCGATTTGAGCAAGTTAAGATTGTAATCTTTAATTAAGCATCCACACTGGAGTGTGTTCCACAAAGTATCAACTCTCAGGAGAAAACTGAGGAACTTTGTCTTCGCAAATAGAATACGAATGAAATGTGTCTGATTCGACTCTGTAAATGTAGCATGGCGGGTTTTAGCTGTAAATGTCTGAGTTGATGGAACTAAAGAAAACATCTTCCTTGGAAATAGCGACAGAATAGCGATAGGTTTACTGCGTTGCGTCTGTGAGGAAAGAGATTGTGTTGTGGAAAGTAAGTAATTCCCTACAAGACAGCGTAAATGATTTTGAACGCTATTAAGGCTGGTGACTTAAGATTGGGCAACTCCAATTAACATAGGCCAACAATTTCGCTACGCACAGCTTGTCAATTTTTCACTCAGTTTGCGGCAGCTATATTGTTTGGCACTATCACTATTGGAACAAGAAAGGTAATTTTTAATCACCTTTCTGTACTCTAACTTTGTGGCATGCAACTAACAAAATAACCCAGATAACTGGAGACGGAGCTAATGATTTTGGAGACTCGTAAAATTTCAAATCCGAAAGCTGATTTTGTTTTAAGAGTTGATAAGCAAATCGCTTTGTAAACAGAGAATTATTTCAAAGACAGTTTTGAATTACAGATTTCTAGAATTGTGGTTTCTTATTAGACATGTTGATATTTGTAGCGGTGTGATCGTGACGCTTGTCGTAGAGTTATGGTTATCCAACTTTGCCTTTTAGTACGATTAGCTCGATCTTCTCTCGGGGCTCCACTTCAATTGTTTTGTTCAAAACAAAGCCCACCTTGATAAATAACCAGCTGAGTCGACTTTGTTCATGGAGCTGATACTAGAATTACTGAATAATAACTCGCACATTTTACGCCGAAGGAGAACTCGCACTGACACGACACAACAGGTTTCAACAATCAGTTCTCGCATCTTGCATGTTAATGACATTTCTGTTTACGAGCAATAAACGACCTCAGTGACGCTAACATAACATCTGATATGTTTTTATGAATTTGCAATCTTGTAAATTTCTTTAAAAAAAAGTACTAAGATTTTTTTAATTTACTAGGTTGTCATAAATTATCTCCGATTTTGCTAATCAACTTTATTGTTAAAAAATTAAAGTACAACTGCATTTTATTTGTTTATATATTCACCATTATTGATGTGTTGCCGCTTATCAGGGAGATCTTTTACTTTTTTATTTGTTAAATAATATTCACACAATAGTGCTACTCAAGGTTAGTGTGTGAAGTTAGGTTTAGCGTAGGAAAGAACCAATGTTAGACTTTAGAAGCAACTAGAAACCCAATGCTAAACAAGAAACGAGGGAAAACCTTGTACTAATCTTTTAAAAAATCCTGGAAGTAATGTGAACCGAACAATAATTCTACAATATATTACATAATATTCCACATGATTTGATGTAAAAAAATTTTCACTGCATTTTTTTTTTTTTAATGTGGTTTTTGAAGGTAGGATGTGCGTTGTTGTGCAATGTTTATCGACTCGGAACGACAAATCGGGGAGCCTGCATTCACTTAGGTACAAATACCCTTGGAAAAGGTATGAATCCATCTCTTCGTTCCAGTTATGTGTTAAATAATATAACAGATGAGTTCTATAGCCTTGACTGGCAACCAGTCTACCGCAGAAAGCAATGGCACCCTACTGCGGGATAATCTTCTGCCTAGTCAGTCATGTCTCTTTCGAGACATGGTCGCCCAAAGTGTCTCTGACTTTCATTAGATAAAGTTTCTCATCAAAACATTTTGCAGCGATCGAAAAAGATAATCAGTTGGCACAAATTCAGGTCGATGTGACGAATGGGGTACAACATACCTTTCGTTTCTGTATGCGTCCTTGCGTTGTTAATGGAGAACAAAATGTTTGTCTAATTGACGAGTGCATAATTCTTTTTCGATTAATCGTTTATGGACACCTTCTAGCTGCTGGACGTGCAGATGTGCATTTAGCATTTCTCTTCGATTTAGAAACTGTAAATTAATAAACAAATCAGCATGACCAGACGATATTGTAATAGACTCTGGCAGCCTTTGAAGATTTCGGCGTAGACAAAATTACCGAAATAATAAATAAAATCTACAACAATGGTGAGATACCGGAAGATCTAAGCAGATTGATTTTCATAGCACTGCCTAAGGAGCCAGGTGCAAAGTAATGTGAACTCCGCCGAACAATCAGCTTAATCAGTCACATAACAAAACTCATCATCCGAATCCTGATGAATAGAGCGCGCACCAGAATCAGGCCAGAGGTAAAACAAGAACAGTGCGGTTTCGTCAAAGACGCTGGACCTAGAAACGCGATAATTTTGCTTTGAATCTTATCAGAAAGGGCAATACAAATACAGACTGTATCTGTGTTCCACAGACTACGCAAAGACATTCGACAAAGTATGCTACAAAAACCTGATAAACGTTCAGAAACTTTGATATATTCGGGAAAGACATTAGAGTTATCAAGAATCTGTACTGGCAGCAAATTGCCTGCACATGGACAGGGAACGAGTTCAGCTAATATACATAAATAGAAAGGGGTATAAGACAAGGATGTGTCGTCTCACCAGAACTAGTCAACCTATACAGCGAATTCGTCATTGGTGGTCGCAATCTGAACAATATTGGATATACAAATGATACAGTGCCAATAGCTGACACGGAAGGGAAACTACAGTAGTTAAAGAAAACGGAAAGAAAGGTCCGCATATAAATTACAAGAAAACTTTATGCATGGTCATCAGTAAAAAGAGGAGCTAAAAAATGCCAACCACAGAGTGGGGATACTAAAATCAAAAGCGAAATCCACTGCTAAGAAGGTTGGGTCACTGTGTCGGGCCAGGATGTTTTTTCCCGCCTGAATCCATCCTGTATATATACAAATCAACCATTCGTCTGTGCATGGAATACTGCTGCCATATATGGTCAGGCGCCCCTGCTGTTCATCTCAGTGTTCTCGACAGGCTCCAAAGGAGAATCAGTAATGTGATAAGTACCGACTTGGTGGCTCGACTACAGCCACTTCCCCACCGACGAGATGTGGCCTCTCTTCGTCTGTTCTATAAATACTTTCATGGCTTCTGCTCCAACGAACTTAAGTCACTGGTGCCTCTGCAACAGGTGTTTACTCGTACAACCAGACTGGCAACTGGGTCCCACCCATTCACAGTTAGATTAACCAAATGCAGACGACAATTCTACTCCTGCAGCTTCTTCTCTCGCACTTCCCGCCTGTGGAACTCGCTTCAATATTCTTGCTTTCCTGATGGCTACAACCTCCAGGAATTTAAATGCATAGTCAATACTCATCTATTAACCACTTGACTCTAGTTCTTTCTTCACCACCCCGTATATCCTTTTCTTTCTCTCCATCTTTGCAACTGTCATCACACCTGTATTCCCATCCTTCTCTTGCTCCTTTCTAACCGGTTCGTCTTCTTCTTCACTCTTTTCTATTTAATCTTTTTACTCTTATGTAGCCCCCCCTGCACATCAGTGGCATTACCGCCTTGCTCTGGGTGATACAATTAAAAAAAAAGGTACAGACATTTAAATACCTAGAAAGTGTTCTAACAGAGAATGGAAAGTGCGACACTGAGATCCAAAGACATTTTTGGCGTGGCCAAGGATACATTCCAGAAGTTGAGTAAAGTATTGAGAGACAGGAAAATTTCGATGGTGATATCTGTCCTTCAATATGGCAGCGAATGCTGGACAATCTCATCAAAGATGAAGGAAAGAATGGAAGCAACCGATATGTAGTTCTGCAGAAGGATGGTGAGGATACCATGGACCGAATATGTGAGCAAAGATGAAATTTTGGATGGATGCAAACGAAAAGAAAATTGATGCTTAACATCAGGAAAAGACAGCTGAAGTTTTTAGGACACGTAATGAGGAAGGTGGGTTTGGAGAATCTGATACTCACAGGACAGAGAGAAAGAGAGGCAGGGTAAAGCAACACATGACATATTTGCAGATAGATGGCGGAGTAGAATTTGAGAGGGTAACAGGAGAAGGGGAGTTAAAAGCTACAAGAGATAGGGAGATGTGGAAGGCTATGATCGTCTATGAGTGTGTGAGATATCTTCCCAGAGCGAAAGAAATGTAGGTTCGATTCTTGTAAAGATATACATTTTATTTAATAAGACCTTCTGCTGTCTAGGCCGATGAACGTTAATTTTACTGGGAGAAAGAAAAAAGTGGATATGTCCACTCAAGCGTGCGTATCTACTAAATTTATATATTCTTAATCCTTTCAACTTGAGTGATATTATTTTTAGAGTGAATAGAATTTATGATAACGATCCAACGTTGTTATCTGATCACGTTGCATTTAAACATCGTGCTTGTGTTTGGTCAGTTATCTCGGCACCATGGACAAGTGTCGTCTGTTTTTATCATATTCTGATAACACTCTGATTCTTCCATTTCCGAATTTCCTGGAGTGTTATTTTTACTGCTTTCATCACCAAATGATTGTTTTTCTCCAATTGTACATTTTTTCCAATACAGTTCACTGAAATTTTAACTGAAATATTCAAAATATTTTTTTATTTATTGCTAGATTTTTTTTCTTGTCTGAACGATGTACAGAAACAATAAAAGTAATTAAGCAAGTTATATTGAATAAAAGCTTAAAAAATAAAATTAGATTGTAAACGTATTTTTAACTAGCAGTATAGCCCGGCGTTGCTCAAGTGTAATGAAAGCTTTAAAACTAATCCATGGTCCTGGAGCTCAGACTCAGCCTAAAGAATATTTTCTTTGGACGTTGGCACGAAAGACTCTTTGGACGTTGGCACGAAAGACTAAAAAGCAATAGTTGTTTCCAGTTAAAACGAAACCGTAGACTGAAAGAAAAATGAATGGATGTAAGTCAAATTTTCATTTCCTGGTATTGATATCAAACAAGTTTTTTTTCGTCGTAAACTGAATTTTGAAGGCTAAATAAGTTATGAGTAAATGGTATCATGGCTGAGACTAAGAACTACAATTATACCTACTTAGAGCCAAACCCGAAGCAAAAACTAAAATAAAAGGGCTAAAAAAAATACAGACATACAGGCAGATAAACAGATACACACACAAACATCTTGCCTTTTTATATATATATATATATATATATATATATATATTATCGATTTTCTGCACTATTGTAAGAACTGCAACCTTGAAATTTCTGAATATCGTTTCTTATGTCTTTGTCTATGAGTGTATCAAATTTGATTAAAATCGAACCACTTCCTTCTATAACCCGATTTTTTTCGATTATCGATTTTCGATATTTATCGGGGGTACCTCGATACAAAACCTAGCTAAGAACACTCGCAGACACTTATAGTACAACTGTGTAAATTTTCAAGAAAATCGGTTCGGCCGTTTCGGTGTCTATAACGGACACACACACACAGACAAAGTTCCATTTATAAATAAGTTTACATTTAGATTAAACTGAAATGCATGTTCGCATTTATGGCAAGGTATAAGTGTCTCTACTGGCAGCAAACTGCCTGCATACGGACAGGTAACAAATTCAGCAATTATACTAAGATTGAAAGGGGCGTAAGACAAGGATGCGTCTTTTCACCGGATCAATTCAACTTATACAGCGAGACTATTCTAAGAACCCTAGAAGTTATGCCAGGATTCGTCATCGGAAGCCACAATTTAAACAATATAAGGTACGCAGATGATACAGTGCTGATAGCAGACACAGAAAGGAAACTACAAGACCTCCTACAGAAGGTAGCTTAACATTGACAAGAAAGGACTACAAATAAACTGCAAGAAAACCGAATGCATGGTCATCAGCAAAAAGGGCAGCCCAAAATGCTAATTACAGGTGAAGGACTCTAACATCAAGCAGGTACAGAAATTTAAATACCTAGGAAGTGTTCTAACAGAAGATGGAAAGTGCGACACTGAGAGCCGATGGCGAATTGGCATGGCGAAAGAAGCATTCCAGAAGTTGAGTAAAGTATTAAGAAACAGGACAATTTCACTAGAAACAAAGAGAGTACTTGATTGCTATGTGATGTCGGTTCTTCAATATGGCAATGAATGTTGGACAATATCATTAAAGATGAAGGAAAAGATTTGAAAACTGAAATGTGGTTCTACAGAAGGATGCTGCGGATATCGTGGACTGAGCATGTGAGCAATTCTGGAAAGGATGGAGACGAAAAGGAAATTAATACTGAGCATCAGGAAGAGACAACTAACGTTCCTAGGACGTGGAAGGAGGGCTTGGAGAACCTGTTACTAACAGGCCAGATAGAGGGGGAAAAAGAGACAGAGGAAATCAGCGGATAACATATTTGAGGGACCTGATCAGGTGAATGACAGAACGACGGTTGCATGGTGCAACAGGAGAAAGCGTGCTAAGAGCCACCAGAGACAGGGAGATGTGGAAGGCCATGATCGCCTACGTCCTGAAAGGACACCGCACATAAAAGAAGATAATAGTTTTTGTTCTTATTCAATACTGAAACCTTCTTTTACGGGTTTGTTGCGAGTTATTTCTAAACTTAGCTTATCGGCTGATATTATATATACACATATGGGACAGTACGTAAAAGATTTATTTTCCTTTGTTATCTGCTAATGAAAACAATGCGTTAAAAAATTCTGTTGCAGATTCGTGGCCCTCTGTGATTTATAATACATGTACACCCCATCGGTTGTTTTACTAGTCCCTTGTTTTAAAATTAGGCCAAGCAAATGGAGGTCACGTAACAATCATTTCATAATCCTCCTCTGATCCACTAATTATGAACATCATGTATATTTTAACGCATTTGGACTGTTATAAAGTTAAGCAAATATTCTTCATAGGAAATTCTTAAATAAATATCTCAACAGTTTTGCCAAAACTTAACATTATCATGAAAAGTGAGGAGATATGACCTTCAGAGATCGTAATAGTCTTTGATCTTAAAGTTGGATAAAAAAATTACCGCTTTATGATAAGTATACACATTAGTTTTACACAAGTACAGCTCTTGGATATGTTCAAGTGTTAAGTATAAGAATGCTGCAGTCTTCTCTTAAGTTTGCTGACATTAAAAATAAGTACCGCTAAAAAAGGAGGCTCATTAAAGAAACCTGTCCTGAAATTTCATAAAAATAATTCAAAAAATCTTTGACAATAGGAAAGATCAAATGATTTTTTATATATATACTAGCAGTATCGCCCGGCGTTGCTCGGGTGTAATGAAAGCTTTAAAACTAATCCATGGTCCTGGAGCTCAGGCTCTTTGAACGTCGGCATGAAAGACTAAAAAAAAACAATAGTTGTTTCCAGTTAAAGCGAAACCGTAAACTGAAAGAAAAATGGATGTAAGTCAAATTTTGATTTCCTGGAATCGATATAAAATTTTCTGCACTATTGTAAGAACTGCAACCTTGAAACTTCTGAATATCGTTTCTTATGTCTTTGTCTATGAGTGTATCAAATTTCATTAAAATCGGACCACTCCTTCTATAACCCGAATTTTTCGATTATTGATTTTCGATTTTCGATATTTATCGGGGGTACCTCGATACAAAACCTAGCTAAGAACACTCGCAGACGCTTATCGTACAACTGTGTAAATTTTTTAAAAAATCGGTTCAGCCGTTTCAGAGTCTATAGGTAACGCCCCCCCCCTCACACACACACACAAACGAATTTCCATTTATAAATAAGTTTAGATATTTTTTATCCTTTTTAGAACCTTGAAAGTTTTGATTACAAATTCTTTGATAAAAATCTCAACAGGTTTGCCAGAAAAATCAAGACATGGCCCTAAAATTGAACGGGTTTTTTGTTTGTTTTTTCTTTTTTCTTTTTTTATCTGTGAAAAATTTTCAGAATTTATTCAGAAATGAATAAAATTATTTTTTATACTTTTTTTAGAATTTATTTTTTTTTTTTTTAGAAAAATGTTTTCCCAACTGTTACCAATATTTATTTTGTGAAAATTTGAGATTTTCTTGTATTGCTTAATGTTTATAAGGACAAGTCATCGCAAAATTTAAATCAAATTTATTTATGGGTCAAATACCGTCTGCAATTGCAGGAAATCTGGCCAGAATCGTAAAAAATAGCCAAATGCAATGAAACTATAAATAAAATATATTATAGACACTATAGCTGTAGGAAATTTATTTTAGATGAACAAGGAAATTTAACAAGAATTGTTTTTATTCCTTTTTTTAAAATTTAATAATAATTTATGAACTTTAAAATCTTAAAATTATGCGTAAATTTATTACTGACAATTAAAACTGTATAAATAGAAAAACCCATTACAATTCATCGATTCCCAGTATCTTAAAAAGAATATTTGTGCGTACGTTTCCATAAATGTTTCGATTTTGCAAATACGGACATCCATACACGATATTATCAGAAAATAAGATTTCAATAATTAAAAATTTTATTCAAAATGTTCTATCATTTTCTCAACAGTCCTCTACATAATTAAAGCAATATAGCCAAAATGCCTAAAATTTAATAAAATATGAGATTGCTTTAAATATTTCACACATTTTAACATCACTGGGTAGCTAGAAAATATTTCCAAATTATAGAAAAATATTTCCACGTTACTTAAATTTCCCAAACATCAAAATGTCAATAAAACACTCAGCACTTCAGAAAAATCACCTCCTCAATGTTAAAATAAATGCATTTCTGCAATATTTTAAACTAAGACTAATTTATTTTTTTTATTCAATTTCATTTAACTTTAAATCAGCTAATTTTCTTCAAATAATGCTTTAGAAAAGTATATTTTATTTTTGAATTTTTTTTTAATAAAGTGAATGGTTTTGTTGATAGATCAGTAAATATGGCTGAATTTATAGATTTTACTGAAAATGGAAAAAAAGATTCCAGACAATCTAAATTCGGTTTGAAATACACTAAAGTATTTCAATTCTTTTGGAAATATTAAATTTAATCTATTAGTTTGGAAGTAAAACAAAAATTACAGCTTTGTCATAATTTTTTTCTATTTTAATGCATTTTAACCCGATGTATCGCTCTTTTTACAAATACTTAATCAATAGAAATACCGGACCATTAGTTACCGTAAAATCTACGGCACACATGTCATTACTTTTTGACAGATTTCGACGAGGACTTCCTTCGACAGACTAAAGTATTAAATTAGTGTTCTAAAGTGCTCTACTTTCAAAGCCCTTAAACTCGCATTGAGAAACCGGAGGTGATTTTTATAACTGTTGATTGCATTTTCTCTACCAAAAGAGACAAATATCAAAAGTAGTGACGGTAAGGTTTGCATGATTTTCGAGATAAGTTCTTGATGACTTTGAAAATAATAAACAATTTAGAACTCAAAAAACAAACTTAATATTGCTACAAAAATAGAACCAGCTACAGAAATACACCAAAAAGTTCTATTTTCAAAAGATGAAACATTTTGTTATTAAATTGTTCTTTTTTTATTTTAAACGGACACACAGGCATACATTTAAGATAAAATCTAGTTTTCAAATCTGCTATATTTATGGGTTAAAGTGCTCAATATCAGAGATAAAGTGTATGTAAATATAAAAGTGAACCTTGAAGTCAACACCCACCCAGAGGCGACAGTCTGTTTTATGCTAGTACACAATCGTCAGGCCATGTGATACCTATATGGGTATCGACTTCAATGTTCACTTAGATGTAGATGTTATTAAACCCTGGGCATGTTTTGCTGAAAACGGGTCATACGTTGACGGTTTTGTTTCTTATTCTGAAATGTGTAATCCTCCTTTCAAATTCAGTAGTAAATTTCCCACCAAAACTAAGATTGAATTTAGTTAGACTATTAATTGGGCTTTTTTTTTGTCAAATCTTGACCGGTTACTTTTAGAAAATGTTTTTTGTTTTGTAAACTGATGATTTTTTTGTTGTATATGTACTTGAAAGATTTTCTTCAATTCGGATTTTGTTAAAATATTGTGGGCGTGAAGATCATTTTCCAATTTTATTACTTAAAAAAAAAATGGTTCCTATTCTTTTAACTCATCGTCTGAGGATTTCAAATTAATAATAACTCTGGTAGGTTTGATAAAATAACATTGACTGCTGATCTCGAAAATGTATAGGGGCTTCTTATTTATTCTTTTCCCGTTAGTAGTGGGATTCCGTTCTAGTGAAGGGTAGTTGTATACTGTTGCAGGTTAACGGAATTTGGCCTTGTTGTAGATAGCCCACTATAGTTATAAAATGATTATAAAATCAAGAAAAGCAATTTGAGTAGAAAATAACATTTATATACATACACATATCAATTAATGTTTTTACAACTAAAGTAATACTTGAATATAGGTCCAACGGAGGTTAAATGTTCATGGCAAATAATAAGCTGAAAGAGACTTAAGGCTTAGGAATGTGGGGAGCATGTAATTGAGGAATGTCTTTGAAGTAGTCGCTCCGTAGGCCAGTAAGTAGTTTTGAGACAGGGGAGAATGAAAGAAAGGTGAAGGGACGAGCATAGTAGCCACTTGACTTGGTCAAGGGAGATATTAGTTACTCTCGCCTGTCACCGTCGGTCTGTCTGCTGGGTGCTTTCTGCCTCGGCTTTTTATTTCGGCTTTTTGGATCGCAGGTGATCATTTGGGAATTCATATCCGTATTTGATTCTGGGCTTCCCATTGGCTGATAAATAAAATTCGCGTAGGCTCGCGAAATGGAAATTTAACATTTGATTAATTTTGATTTTTCAACCGGAACATATGTGCGATCCCAGATGAGCAGTGACGACTTTTGGTCATTTTCTTTTTTGTCGTGAGAGAGCAAACATCCGGTCCCTCGTTTTTGCTCGGTCGGTATCACCACAAATGACCTTCAATCTGTCATTAACAGGCTAAGAAATGGTTTGTTCATTTTAACGCTTCTAAAATGTAATTAATAATCTTCTTTTGCCTTCCGTCAGCATGGTTGATACTAACCTTCCCGAAGAACAGCTCACTGTGCCTTGTTGGTCTCAGGTTTTCCACCAACAAGAAGTGGAATAATTACATCAAATGAACTCTTAAGTCTGTTGTCAGCAAAGTTAGTTCACTGTCATGCTAGACAATTTTTCCTCTCGCATATTTATAGGTTTACCATTCACGCATGCATTGAATGTTGTTGCATATCTCATCTGGTACAGTATTTATATTATTCGGACTATTGACCTTAGTTGCACGCTCCGGCCTTCATCAGGTGCTAGGAATTTCGAACCGAACCCTTTATTACAATCACTGGTGTATATCATCCTCATTCCCTGCGAAAAGTTTCGATTGGAAGTCATGAGTTATCTCCCTCTAACTCTGCAAGTTACTTGTTCATCACTGCTGTAGCCTTGTATTGACCAATTCACAACTCTGAGTCAAGTCAGGAACTAACCAACGTCTATACCCACCGGGCCATGTGTCCAAGAACAACTGAATTTTTGAGACTTATAAACCTAATGTCCAGTAACACTTTTTACCAGAATTCATATTGCAATTTTTGATGTTAATGGTTTTCCTTAGTACGCTAGGCTTCAAAAATCTAAGCTGACCAAGCATAGAGATGAACACAATATGGGAGCCAGTAATACGGAGTTTCAGAGAAAATCATTAGTGTCAAAAATTGCAATATGAGCTCTGGTAAAAAAAAAACACACACTAGAGAATACCATTAACATCAAAAATATAAACAAATCTCATCTGGTATTTCTGCTTTATATCTAGAAACGAAACAAAATGGCAACCGATATGTTTCTGAAAGATAACGCCTTTAACGCAAGCAGTACTCAACATCAATTGATAAAACATTAATCAGTCGGTCAGTTAAGTGCCATCACGTGATACACACTTGAGCGATCATGTCTCTTTCGAGAAGATTTTCCCGCAGTAGGTTGCCATTTCTTTTTGCGGTAGGCTGGTCACCAACCAAGGCTGTAGAACCCAGTCGGTCTTGCTATTTAACCTATAGCTGAAGAGAGAAGAGACGGATTAATACCATTCCCAATGGTATTTGCATGTAAGTGAATGCAACGAATCTTTCACTCGGCTCTACGATTTCTTTTTCCGAGCCGATATCCACTGCACAATAATGGCAACAAATGAAATTAAATTTTCCACTCATCTCTGATTCCACATTGTTTCGCGGATATATCAACGACGGTCGCCTGAGAGTAAAATTAAATTCTCATCCTAAATTTCTAGGATGACGATTTACTATTAGCATGATTTATACTCGGACTGTTATATATAAGGGTGAGGATCCTTATTGTTATTATCAAAACGTTTCATTCGTTGTGTCTTCTAGCCTTCATCAGAAAAAATTAATTTATTGAATTCAATTTTACTATCAACTCTGAAAAGTGAATATCTTATCCGATCAGTGCCAAAATGAAAATTTAATTTTATTTGTCTATTTAAGTGTATCTCTTAAACTACATTCAGCAAATACAATGATTTAACCTTTGTATACAAATTTGTTTTATTTTGTCAGATTGTCTTTTTCTTTCAGATAAAACGGTAATATATCGATATCATGGTACGCAGGGTTTATTGACCTAATTCATTGTAATCAAAAGTTAATATCTACAGAACATATATTTAAAAAAAAGAACAGGCTGAAAAGAATAATATAATAAAATACGATGCGGATACTGACTTTCCTATCGATACACATAACATATACTAAGTGCGATCGGTAAAATGCCGTCATTTTATATTAATTTCGGGTATACGCGTTGTTTTTTTCTTGTTTTTTTATATCATTTTGTCTACTGCCCGAAAGAGTTACAGGAGATTCCAATGTTGTCTGCAGGCTGTATTTGAAGTCAATGGTCATTTTTGCTGAATAAATTTAGTCTTTAGTATTTCAAAATATTTTTGTGTAATTTAGGTAAACATACTTGTTGCCTGTGCTACTTTAGTTTTTGCATAATTTAGGAGAAAATTCATCAATCGCACCCTGTATAGCTGGAACCACTTTTATCTCAGAAGGAAGTTGGTTGAACTTATACAATCACTGATACAAGCAACATTAATGACGATTCGAATTTTTTCTCGAGAAGCTATCTTGAAAGTGATAACAGATTTTAACTACAGGCTTGAGGAAGACGTAACTTTTGTATCGTATTTTTGCAGATACGAAAACATTTACAAGACGGACTGCGTAAATTGGTCCGGCCAGAAAAAGGTTACATTAATTTTACAAAAATAAGGTAATATCGAACATACAAAGTTCATGAATTATATCCTACCAAAGAAGACAAGGGACTTATCATTACGTTATTTTTGGAGCTGTTCAGACCGAAAACATCTTTATTTCACAAAAGATGGAAGTGTATGAATTTACTGAAAATGACGAGTATTGTGACTAATCAGCGTGAGAAATTCAAGTCAGAATACGAGAAAATTTGTACAGGTGAAAATCATGAACAAACATGACGAGTTACAACTAGACAGTGGTTCCAATTTAAGCATAATAAATGTTTATATTTGGAGGAAAATAGTTAATTCTGTCACAGGTGAGAAAGTTTAATTCGTAGGCAAATTTGTTACGAATGTAACGTTAAACAAAAAACGTTAAAATTAAAAAAAATATTTGTAATAAAGAACACGGATAATCTTTTTGGTACAGATTGGATAGAAAAATTCAAATTATGGGACTGGCCAATGAGTTTATTCTGTCAGAAAGTGAAAGAGAATTTCCTGAAAGATAACTAAAAAATAAGTTCCCAGCGGTATTTTCTAGTGGGCTTAGCAGGTGTAACAAGTTAAAACCGAAATTCGAGCCGAAGGAAGGTATACAAGCAGTTTTCAAAAAGAAATGTGCCATTTGCGTCAATCAAATAAACGATGAGCTTGATAGACTTTAAAAAATCGGTGCGTTGTCCAAAGTCGAGCATAACGACCGCACATCGCTGACAGCATATATTTAAAAAATGAATAAAGAGATATGCGTCTCCGTTGGTATATTTTTGCCCACGGGCTTAAACTTAAAGATTATCGCTACCTACTTCCGGGGCCGGAAGAAGTTTTGCGCGGTTTAGCAGAGGTAAGATTTTTTCCAAAATATTCCTTAGCGACGCATATCTTCAAATTCAAGTAGAAGATAAATGTGCAAAATTATGGACCATAAATGCACACAGAGGATTATATAAATTTACTCATTTGGCATTAAGGCCGCTCCAGCTATCTTCCAGTAAATCATGGACACGATACTATATGGTCTCGATTTTGCAGTCACATCCCTTAATGATATTTTGCTGAGAAGCCAAAACACTGAAGAGCATAAGAAAAATGTTTTTGAGGTGTTTAAGTGAACTTAGGACGACGATGTCAAGCTAAGGAATGAAAAGTGAATTCTTTATGGACAAGATTACATACTTGAAAAATATTGACAAGGAATGCAGGAGACCGGATCCAGTGCGAGCCACTGCTATTAAAGACATGCCTGCTCCGGAAAATGTCATCTCCCTACAATATTTTCTTGGAATTAGCTAGCTATTACAATGTTTTTGTGAAAAACATGCATTGTTTGAGAGCGCCGCTAAATAAACCATTTAAGAAAGGCTCAAAATGAGTCTGGACGTCCGTGTGCCATAAAAGCATTTCAAAATATAAAATGTATCCTTACTTCAGATTTATTTTTGGCACACTACGAGCCTAAACAATAACTGATCGTGGCAAGTGACGCGAATGCTTATGATATCGGAGCTTGTATTATGCATAAATTCGATGACGGCTACATTAAATTGATTGCACATGCATCCAGACGCTGCTTATAGAGGAAAAATATTCAGTGATAGAGAAGGAAAGTTTAGGGATTATCTTAAAAAAATTCCAAAGATTTATTCATGAGAGAAAATTTACATTGCAGACGGATCATAAACGATTTATGGGTTAAAAAAGGATTATCAACTCTTACAGCAAACAGATTACAACTATGGGGAACCATTCTTCTAAATGATGATTTTATAATGAAGTTCTTGCCGTCAAGTAAGCTAAGTCATGCGGACGGATTGTCAAGACTGATTCCTAGGAATAATGAACCATTCAAAGACACTCATTACTGCACTACAATCGGCGGTAGAAATTAAAAATATTTTGTGCGATACTGTGCGGGAACTACTTGTAACGTCGGAGGATATATAAAAAAGAAAGCACTGAATGACAAATTTATTACTGAAATGAAAAATAAATTGAAAGACAATAATAAAAGACTGAAGTTTATTCAATATGTGATGACGTTCTCATGTACGAAGATGGTACCTCTGGCACTATAACAAAGGATACTGAAGAAATTCCATGCAGGACACCCTTGTATATCCAGAATGAAGAGCGAAATGAGAAGCTATGCTTACTTGCATAACATGGATAGACATTGAAACTTTGGTAAAATCGTACAACAACTGTTCTTTGGCGGTTAAAGCATCACCAATTAAGTTTAATCCATGACCAGAAACTGACCATCCTTGGTCACGTCTTCATATTGATTTTGCTGGTCCAATGAATGGATCATACTATTTTATTGTCGTAGACAGCTGTTCGAAAGAGCCAGAGATTTTCAGATGTAAGATTCTAACCATGCAAGCAGAAATACAGATTTTACACGAACTTTTCGTGTGGTTTGAAGTTCCAGACTCGATTGTTTCTGATAATTGTGCGCAATTTGCATCGAGGGAATTCAAAACATTTTGCAGTCTGTTTGTGTTAAATCACATATTTGCCTCGTACCATCCTAGAAGCAATGGCCAGGAAGAGCGTTTCGTGGATACGTTCAAAAGAACTTTTAAAAAAATCAACGGTGGCTCTACAGATGCGGTACTACAATTTCTGGAGGTGTATAGACTGACTCCGAATAAAAACGCGTCTTCAGCCATGTCTTCAGAGATTATGTTTGTGAGTAAGATACGATCAATGTTTGATAAACTGATTTCCAGAAGAGAAAAATATGAATATACAGGAAAAACGGAGAAGGACTTTTTACAATATTCGTCAAAAGGTTTCTTACTGCACGTATGTGGTGAATAAGACGCATTGGGAAGTCTGTACTATTGTCCAAAGAATCGAAAAAAAATTATATATCTGGTTAAGGGACTAGAATTAGCGCATGAAAGGCACTACAACTAAATATAAAATGGGCATGTAGTTCAAGAGAATAATTCAACAGATGCGGTGGAACGTATGGAGGTTCTCTATGATACGTCTTTCGTACCCATTCCATAAAGAGCTCCTGAAACAGGCCCGGAAAAAGTGTAGTAAGAAGAGAAATACGGAAAGGATTGACATTGTCCCTAAAAAGAAAAATTATCGGCTCTAGAAAAGAGCCCATTTAAAAAGTGAGGTGTTGTATAGAGGAATGGAATGTTTCTTTCCTCTTAAATACCTGGACAATATTGTAGTAGAGTAGAGAGTTTTTTTTTTGTTTTTTTTTTGTTTTTTTAATCATATCACCCCGAGCAAGGCGGTAACGCCACTGATGCGCAAGGGGCTATGTAAGAGTGCAAAGATTGGAAAAGAGAAAACCGGAAACCACATCCTAAACAGGGAACAAGGGATGAGCCTCTTCACCTGTTCAATAGACGTGGGTGGAGTGTGAACCGGGCGATAGTTTAGTCTATCTACTCCAAGTGATTATACTGAGTAGCAGTGTATCTACCTCACGCATCTTACGCACTAAACTTTTAGGGTTACAATAATACATTTAGCATTCACACTGCAGTAATGTTTAGTGGGATTTCTAGTAAACCATTGCTACTAAGTACAATTCTCATTGGGTATCTCACACATGCTTCTCCTACTTTGTATCAGTAGATACACACAGTTTCACCGCACTTGGTTCACAGCCTCAGCACGTAGGGAATTATTGTTTTGGTTTCCGTAGCAAATAGGCTATATATGGGGTGATATTGCTATTCACACGCCCTATCAGTTTGACATTCAAAACTGTCTTTCTCCTGTCTTTAGTTGCTAACCAAGGTTAGAGATTGAAGACTATGTTGCTATTTAATACATAGTGAACACTCGTACACCAACATGCAACCTTAAATTCCAGTTTCTTTGATTTTGATTTCTTGGAGACATCTATAGCTGTTAAAACCATCAACGTCTGGAGTCAATGCTTCCTTTTTCTATTTTCACGAGTCGTCTTGCGATGGGAAAATCTTTCGATTCCGAAAAATTTAAGAAGTTTTAAACCATGAGTTGCTAACTTTTAACAGTTGTATCATTTGTCTAAAATCATTGTTATTAATTTTCCAAATAAACGTGTTGGTGTATTAAAGGTGTGCGCTTCCTCGACCTAAATCTCAGTCGACCTCGAGTGGAATGACTACATTGAATCAATAGCTAAATCTGCTGCTAGGAAGGTCAGTTCACTGTGTAGGGCCAGGAACGTTTTTTTTTCATCTGAATCCATCTTGCACATATATATCTACCATCCGCCCGTGAATTGAATACTGCTGTCACATCTGGTCAGGTGCCCCTGCTATTCATCTCGGGTTTCTTGACAAAATTCAAAGAATCTGCAATGTAATCGATCCTGACCTGGTAGCTCGACTCCAGTCACTTTCTCGCCGACGTAATGTAGTTTCCCTCTGTCTCTTCTACATATGCTTTCAAGGTTTCTGCTCCAATGAGCTTAGCTTCCTGGTGCCCCCCTCTGCATGAATTTACTCGAGCTACTAGACTAGCAACTATGTCCCACCCTTTTACAGTGAAACCAATCAAATGTAACCGCAACTTCTGCTATAATAGCTTCTTTTCTCGCACTTACCGCCTGTGGGAACTCCTTTTCGTATACTTGCTTTCCTGACAGCTACAATCTCCAAAAATTTAAATGTCAATTGCCATCTCTGATCTCCTTGATTCCCATCCTTTTCCTGCCAACCCTTGTATCTTGTTTTTCTCTTTTTCTACTCTACTCTCACGCTGCTCTCTTTACATCAGTGTTCTCGCCCTTCTCTTACCCATTCTCCAACACACCCTGTGATTTATCCTTCTTTCTCTGAACTCTCCTCTTATCTAACCCCCTGCGCACTAGTGACAGAACTACTTTTTTTTTGGGGGGGGGGGGTGAAATGATTATAAAATACACACAAACAAGACTTTATTTTTTATTTTCCTTGCTTCTAAAACCTTTATATAATTGTACAAAAGAAAAGCGAATTATTTTATGTGTGCTTAAAATAAAATGCTTACAGTAGAAAATATATATATATATATATATATATATATATATATATATATATATATATTAATCATATCGTCCCAAGCAAGGCATTTTACTTCCACTGTTTTACAGGGGGTTACATAGGAGAAAAGTTATGAGAAAGTGACAGGTTATAGGGGGTGTCAGGAAGTGGGTAAGAGAAGGATGAGAATACTGATGAGTGGAGTGGACGGAGAAAGAAACATTAGAGAAGGATGCAGGTTAGTGAGATAGAAGATGACTGTTGACTTTACATTTAAATTCTTAGAGATTGTAGTTGTCGGGGAATCAAGTAAATGGAAGGGAATTCCACAGGCGGGAAGTGCAAGAAAAGAAACTGATGGAGTAGAATTTTAATTTACAATTTATTGGTTTCACAGTAAAAGGGTTGGACCTAGTTGCTAATCTTGTGGCTCGAGTAAATTTATATATAGGGGGCAACAGTGAGCTGAGCTTATCGGAGCAGAAGCCGTGAAAGTATTTGTAGAAGGTTTGTAGAAGAGACATAAGGAAGCCATATTGCGCCGTATTATGTAGTACCAGGAATCTTTACAATTTGAATATCTGATTTAACTACCCACTTTTATTTTGTGGCACGCTGCTCGCTTTCATTCGTGCTTTTAGACTTCGTATTATGTGCCTTTACAAAGAAAATCACTTGAAATCATGAAAGTCACTTGAAAAATAAAAGAAACGTGTTACAAACCCAAAAAGAAAGAAAACGCTAAGGTTGACAAGGAAACGTTGTTTTTGTTTACATGTAACCAAGAAGATGAACAAAATTTTCAGATCATCTCCACAAGCCATCGCTCGTGTTGGTACAAATTGAAATGCCATCAAAAATGGTGAGACAAGATTGAAATTGTTTTTAGTATTTTTCCAACCTTTTCGCTTGATTCGTTACTAAGGGAAATAATCCGACTTCTTTCGTAGATAAGGGCTTTGTTCGAATTTTATGGCCTGGAAAGCGTTCAGCTGCAAACGAACAAATTGTCAAGAGTTATCAGTAAACCGTAGCGTTCTTGATGTGCTTTGGACATCGGTACAATGCACTTGTGTGGTATTTGATCAGTAATGAAATGGGATGAATAAAAACGTTTAAAAAATTAATTAACTAGAATAGACAAGTGGAAAAACAAAAAAGATTTTTTAGGCTGGAGCTATTTCTCTTTCCCAATTTATTCAATTGATAGACAAAATTTATCAGAGAAAAGCTTCGGTTAGTGTGAAACTTGGTAACTGAAGAGATGTATGTTTAATGGATTCAAAAATACGTATTGTTAGGTTTAATATGTCTGCCGGTTTTACTGAGATTGTGCCAATTTTAAGAGTTCTGTCCAAATGGTATGAGTCATCAATATTTATTTATTTAATTCCTGACACTTAATCGGTGTTGTGTCATGAAAAAAAAAAAACATGCAAGAAAACTAAGCCTACAATAAAATTGAAATCTATCCTGGTTTAAGGCGTGAAAATATCGGTAAAATTAGGTTGATTCTTCTTCCAGACCTTTTATTTTTAAGTTAAGTCAGTTAAGAGACATACGTGATACAGGCTTTGGGCGATCATGTTTCGAAAGAGACATGACTGACTGGGCAGAAGATTATCCCGCAGTAGTTTGACATTGCTTTCTGTGGTAGACTGGTTGCCAGCCAAGGCTATAGATTCCAAGCTGTCCTATTATTTAACCCATAACTGGAGGGAAGAGACGGATAAATACCTTTCCCAAAGGTATTTGTCCGTAAGTGAATGCGATGAATTCTACTGGAATTCGAACTCTGCTCCCTGATTTGTCGTTCTGAGTCGATATACACTGCACCACAACGCACATCTTCGCACCACAACACACATAAGGTAGAAGTCATGAAAAGAATTATCGAAATGAAACCCTAGCATAAAATAAAATATATATTCTGAAGTTTTTTTTGTTTTTGTTTTTTTTATAGTGGAAATAGTGCAGCTCACAGATTCAGTGTTTTGTGCTCTAAAATCTGCTCAAATTCAAGGATAGTCTGCTCAAGTGAATTCAGTAGACTCTGTTGCATTGTTTGGCACAAATTCACTCAGAGAAAAGATGAATTTATCTCCCCACAGCTAAGATTAAATAGCAGAGTCGGTCAGTTAAATGCCATACGTGATGCACGCTTGGGCGATCATGTCTCATGTTTCGAGACATGACTGACTGAGCAGACGACTATCCCGCAGTAGGTTGCCATTGCTTTCTGGGGTAGACTGGTTGTCCGCCAAGGCTATAGAACCCAACCTGTTATTTAACCCATAGCTGGAGGGAAGGGACTAATTAAAACCTTTCCCAATGGTATTTGCGCGTAAGTGAATGCAAAGAATTATACTGGAATTCGAACTTCGGCTCCCCGATTTCTCGTGCTGAGCCGATATCCGTTGCACCAGAACGCACATCCAAATAGCAGAGTAGATTCTGCAAAGCAGTCATTAATTATTTCGCATAATTTGTTGATCCAGTCATGTCTTAATTTTAGAATTTACGTCTCTGCCACATAGACCCGGCGCGAATTATGTTTGGAGATGTGCACGATTATAATAGCGCCCATTGTTTTTTGAGAGAGAGAGAGAGAGAGAGAGAGAGAGAGAGAGAGAGAAAAAAAAAAAAAGGCTCCACAAGCTCCACAAAATAGAAGATATGATGGCGTCTTTACTAGAATGAGTGCAACAGTTGTATCACAAGACATTTTTCCAGCTGTGTTCATCCAATAGGTCTTTGGTCATTCTTAAAGTATGGGGTCTTGTTTTGTTGAAGAATGATCCTTTTTCTGTTTGATAAAAATCGACATTTTTTTGTTCATGGTTGCTTTTAAAAGCCTTAATTGTTAGCAGTAAACCTGGGCTGTGATTGTTTGAAGTAACGAAATAAACAATTGCCTGCATATCCCAGCATAAACTCAGAAGAATTTTTGGTATGCAATTCCGATTTTGGTAACTGAACAGAGTATTTACCATGACTCAGCCACTGATGCTTCAGCTTCACATTATGGTAAAGGATCAACTTTTCATTTCTGCTATTGGCTCTCTACAAAATAAAAGTCATTTAAAGCTAACGGAGAGGCAATTATGCACAATAATTGATATTTTTTGTTTGATTCGTTTCTGATAAATTAAGTTGAATTTATTTTTTGTAATCGATCTCGACTTAGCATTCCACCGTGAATCCCTTTTTCACCGAAGTGATGTGGCTTCCCTCAGTCTTTTCAAGAAATATTTTCATGGAAACGCCTCTGAAAAGCTTTTTTCCTTGGTGCCACGAATACATGAATTTAAGCGTACTACTTGGTTGGCATCTACATCCCATCCTTTTACTGTTCAAATAGATAAATGTAACCGTCACTTCTATTCTAACAGTTTCTTTTCTCGCACTTCTCGTTTCTGGAATTTCCTTCCATTTACTTGCTTTCTTGATAGCTACAATCTCTAAACTTTAAATGCAACGTCAGTTACCATCTATCTTCTTGAATCCCGTTCATTTTTTTTATCCTTTCCTCAATATTCCTTTGTACACAGTCTTTCCTCTCACTGTAACTTCTTGATCGCTAACGGTTTCTGGGCATGACGGTAAACTGCATCCGGTAGCAAGGCCTCTGATTGGGAGGTTGTGAGGAGCATGGAACCACCTCTTAATTGCTGTTGTCCCCAGGTCTACCCTGACCCGGAGTGGTAGCACCTGTTAGTCTCAGCTATGAGCAAATAGTTACATCCCCCCCCCCAAACTGGGGTCAAAACAATATGAATGTATAGAAATACACTGTTATAGAAATATGTACATAAAAATAGACTTTTATAGAAAAATATACATTTTTGAAGAAAAAATTATTACCATAAACACATTTTGAAGGGAAAAAAATTATTCTCAGCAAAACATTTTTGAATACAAAACTAGAGGACATTTTTAGCTTTCTAAAAATTCATTAAAATCTGAATCAACCTCCTCACTATAACCGCGCATTAAAAAACAAATACCTTAAAACCCTACCTTTTTGGCATTAAATAACCCACAGAGGTGTTGATATGCCGTTAAACAAAACTCAAACTTTTGATCGCTAGCGGCGGTCCCGCCTTGCTTAAGATGAAATTATCAACAATAAAAAAATGAAGTTGCCACTAAAAATTCCTTAATTGTAATGGTTGGGTTACCATTAAAAGCCGCTTCAAATGTATCAGAATGAAGTTCACTTGAGTGGCATTTTCATCTTTTATACCAGTGTTTCTCAACATTTTCTTCCTTGGGACCTATTTTTGGAGTTCAAAATTTCCAGGTTGGCATAGGCACAATTAGGAATTCCACATAACAAGAAATACATTTAATTTACAAAAATATAGTTGAAAATTTAAATCCTGACTAACGTGGATGTGCGTTGTGGTGCATTGGATATCGACAACTCGGGGTGCCAAATTCGAATTCCAGTTGAATTCCTTGCATTCACTTACACACAAATACCCTTGGGAAAGGTATTAATCCGTCCTTTCTCTTCCAGTTATGGGTTAAATAACAGGACAGATTGGGTTCTATAGCCTTGGCTGGCAACCAGTCTACCGCAGAAAGAAATGGCAACCTACTGCGGTATAATCTTCTGCCCTATCAGTGATGTCCTTTTCGAGACATGATCGCCTAAAGCGTTTATCAAGTATGGCTGAATGACTACACTGCTTCTGTTGAGGCCAGGCGCATTTAAAATATTTCTAAGGGTCTACGTTGAGAATCACTGCTTTAGATTTAAGTCCCTCTTTCTGAAACAGAAAAGCCCATCTGGTGCGTGTCCTTTCACACACAACGCCATTAACATTAGCGCCTTTGAAAGATTTTGCTTCTGTACTTGCATTATTCCCGCCGTGAAATTCAGACAGCATGGCACGGTGACTATGATTCTTCCGTGCCTATTGCTGCAACACGTACTCTAGTTATTCTGCTATGCATACACAGATTCATTACAAAGCAATGCAGATTCAGTCGGTCAGTTAAATGCCATACTTGATACACGCTTTGGGCGATCATGTCTCGAAAGAAACATGACTGACTTGGGCAGAAGATTATCCCGCAGTAGGTTGCCATTATTTTTCTACTCTTAACAATTACTGGTCACTGGAATAAAATACTAATAAAGATTAATAATAATTGACAATGCTACATTTAAAAAATTCATACAACTTTAGACTATTAATCAGTCAGTTAAGTGCCATACGTGAAACAAGGTTGAGCGATCATGTCTCGAAAGATACATGACTGACTGGGCAGACGACTATCCCGCAGTAGGTTGCCATTGCTTTCTGCAGTAGACTGGTTGCCAGCCAAGGCTATAGAACCCAATCTGTTCTGTTATTTAACCCATAACTGGAAGGAAGAGACGGATTAATACCTTTCCCAAGGGTATTTGCGCGTAAGTGAATGCAAGGAATCCAACTGGAATTCGAACTCTGCTCCCCGATTTCTCGTTCCGAGCCCATATCCATTGCACTACAACGCACATCCGATGCAGATTATTCTTTTTATAATCAGTCGTGATCTAGCATCTTTGTGTCTTTTCTATAAATATTTCCATGATGATTGTTCTGGTCAGCTTTCCTCTTTGGTACATAGACTTTACGAATAAGCGAATTACTAGATTGGCAATAAGGTCTCATCATCTTACAATTGATATTTTGCTCGATGTAACCGTAACTTAACATTACTTCTCACTTGCAGAACTTTCTGACATCCTGCCTCCCTGGTCAACTCATCTTCAGAAATTTAATTGCAACGTCAATCGTCATTTTCTGTCTCCTTAAATCCTGTTCTTTTACTTGTCCTTTCTCCTTAACAGTGTTTTCTTAATTTTTTCCAGTCTCACTAACTCCTTGCGTCTTAGTGGGTTTATCGCCTTGCTTGGGATGAAATGATAAGAAACAAAAAAATACACAGAGATTCGATTTGAAAGCTTTTAAAAAAATAATTTCTACAAATTCTAAAAAAATTAAATATATTTTTATCAGGACACCGGCAGATGTCCATTAAAGAATTGTCGTCGTTAAATCTTGTACAAATATCTTGAACTGAAAACACAGACATATATATACACTAGTTAAAACACAGACATATATATACACTAGTGGCCATAATTATTAGGCAACCCCGGGTTTTTTAAAAGAAATTATGTATTTCAGACTATTTAAGTGGATAATTCTAAATGAAAATAGAATTGTTCTTTTGTCATTATTACTTTATAAAATTTTACAAGGCAAGGAAGCAAAGATGAACTCGGCCGAATCACCCGAAATTTTCTTCTTTTTTTCATTGATAGGTAATTATTAAATATTTATAAATTCATTTGATGCGCATGTTATTGTGCAATATTAACAAAAGAACCATTCTCTTTTCGTTTACAATTAATCGCTTGGCAATAAATACTAAAAAATAGTATGAAATACATCATTTTTTAAAAACACTGGGGTGGCCTAATAATTATGTCCGGCTGTGTGTGTGTATGTATGTATAAAGAGAAAGAGAGAGGGTTTCAGTACCATAGATGAATGTCTATCAAAACAATTGCCATGAAAATATTTATAGAAAAGGTAAGGGGAAGCTACGTTGCAGCAGTAAAGTGACAGAGCTGAGATGCCAAGTCAGGATCAATAATATTGAAGATTTTGCGTTGTATTTTTCAAGAATCTTTAAATATATAGCAGGAATACCAGACCAAATGTGGAAGCAATATTTAAAGCAAAAGAAGAATGGTAAAATTATGAATATGTAAGATAGTTTCTGACGAGAAAAATTGTCTGGTACGGCATAATGAACAAAATCTCCAAGCTGCCGACCTAGACATTTATTCAACATAATCTTTCCACTTCACGTCAGCGGGAAACGTTAGTCCGAGCAATCACTCTTCTGGAGGTTAGCATCAGCCAAATATAGATGACAGGTAAAAAGGGTTTTCTCAGACGATTAAGAGTAGTTTCGTTTTGAGGGCGTTAAAATTAATAAGCTATTCTTTGCCCCAGTTAACAGCAGATTGTAGGTCATCTTTGAGATCAGTTGCCAATTTGACCTTATCGAACCGAAGAGAATAAAATAAACATACCTAGTTTAGAACTGACATCAGGAAGGTCATTTATGAAAATTAGGAACACCGTAGTCCAAGGGTAGAACTCCGGGAGACACCTGCAAAAAAAAAAAAAATATATATATATAGAAGAGTGGCTATTCAAGACAACTTTCATTTAACGATTGAATAAGAAAAGACTGAATCAGTTCGAAAATTCGTCCAGAAATACCATAACCTATCACCTTAGCTTTCAAGAAGACCCGTATGTAAAACCCTGTCAAATGGTTTCGAGATATTCAAAGTAATAACCTGACATTCATTATTCTTATCTAAAGCTTAATAAACTTTTTCATCAATAATTGGTATTTTATCAAGAATCTCTAAATATATGGCAGCAGCACCAGACCATATATGACAGTAATATTCAATGTATGGATGAATGGTAGATTTATAAGATAGATTTTGGCAATAAAAATTGCCGACCACGACACTGAACCAACTTTTCTATCAGAAGACTAAGCAAATGATTCAATATAAACATTCTACTTCATGTTAGTGGAAAATATTAGCATGAGAAGGTGCAAGGAGTCACTCTCCTGAAGACAAAAAGATTATTAAAAGCCATATAACAATCAACAGCAGGAGTTTCATCATTTCAGCCTGAGAAGGTGCAAGGAGTCACTCTCCTGAAGACAAAAAGATGATTAAAAGATTTATCCAAATCAACAGCAGGAGTTTCACCATTTCAGCCTGGGAAAGTGCAAGGAGTCACTCTACTGAAGACAAAAAGATGATTAAATGACCTCTCCCAATCAACAGCAGGAGTTTCACCATTTCAGCCTGGGAAAGTGCAAGGAGTCACTCTCCTGAAGACAAAAAGATGATTAAAAGACATATCCCAATCAACAGCAGGAGTTTCACCATTTCAGCCTGGGAAAGTGCAAGGAGTCACTCTCCTGAAGACAAAAAGATGATTGAAAGACATATCCAAATCAACAGTAGGAGTTTCACCATTTCAGCCTGGGAAGGTGCAAGGAGTCACTCTCCTGAAGACAAAAAGATGATTAAATGACCTCTCCAAATCAACAGCAGGAGTTTCACCATTTCAGCCTGGGAAAGTGCAAGGAGTCACTCTCCTGAAGACAAAAAGATGATTGAAAGACATATCCAAATCAACAGTAGGAGTTTCACCATTTCAGCCTGGGAAGGTGCAAGGAGTCACTCTCCTGAAGACAAAAAGATGATTAAAAGACCTCTCCAAATCAACAGCAGGAGTTTCACCATTTCAGCCTGGGAAAGTGCAAGGAGTCACTCTCCTGAAGACAAAAAGATGATTAAATGACCTCTCCAAATCAACAACAGGAGTTTCACCATTTCAGCCTGGGAAGGTGCAAGGAGTCACTCTACTGAAGACAAAAAGATGATTAAATGACCTCTCCAAATCAACAGTAGGAGTTTCACCATTTCAGCCTGGGAAGGTGCAAGGAGTCACTCTACTGAAGACAAAAAGATGATTAAATGACCTCTCCAAATCAACAGTAGGAGTTTCACCATTTCAGCCTGGGAAGGTGCAAGGAGTCACTCTACTGAAGACAAAAAGATGATTAAATGACCTCTCCAAATCAACAGTAGGAGTTTCACCATTTCAGCCTGGGAAAGTGCAAGGAGTCACTCTCCTGAAGACAAAAAGATGATTGAAAGACCTCTCCAAATCAACAGCTGGAGTTTCACCATTTCAGCCTGGGAAGGTGCACGGAGTCACTCTACTGAAGACAAAAAGATGATTAAATGACCTCTCCAAATCAACAGGAGGAGTTTCACCATTTCAGCCAGGGAAGGTGCAAGGAGTCACTCTACTGAAGACAAAAAGATGATTAAATGACCTCTCCAAATCAACAGCAGGTGTTTCACCATTTCAGCCTGGGAAGGTGCAAGGAGTCACTCTACTGAAGACAAAAAGATGATTAAATGACCTCTCCAAATCAACAGTAGGAGTTTCACCATTTCAGCCTGGGAAAGTGCAAGGAGTCACTCTCCTGAAGACAAAAAGATGATTGAAAGACATATCCAAATCAACAGTAGGAGTTTCACCATTTCAGCCTGGGAAGGTGCAAGGAGTCACTCTCCTGAAGACAAAAAGATGATTGAAAGACATATCCAAATCAACAGTAGGAGTTTCACCATTTCAGCCTGGGAAGGTGCAAGGAGTCACTCTCCTGAAGACAAAAAGATGATTAAAAGACCTCTCCAAATCAACAGCAGGAGTTTCACCATTTCAGCCTGGGAAAGTGCAAGGAGTCACTCTCCTGAAGACAAAAAGATGATTAAATGACCTCTCCAAATCAACAGTAGGAGTTACACCATTTCAGCCTGGGAAGGTGCAAGGAGTCACTCTACTGAAGACAAAAAGATGATTAAATGACCTCTCCAAATCAACAGTAGGAGTTTCACCATTTCAGCCTGGGAAGGTGCAAGGAGTCACTCTACTGAAGACAAAAAGATGATTAAATGACCTCTCCAAATCAACAGTAGGAGTTTCACCATTTCAGCCTGGGAAAGTGCAAGGAGTCACTCTCCTGAAGACAAAAAGATGATTGAAAGACCTCTCCAAATCAACAGTAGGAGTTTCACCATTTCAGCCTGGGAAGGTGCAAGGAGTCACTCTACTGAAGACAAAAAGATGATTAAATGACCTCTCCAAATCAACAGCAGGAGTTTCACCATTTCAGCCTGGGAAGGTGCAAGGAGTCACTCTACTGAAGACAAAAAGATGATTAAATGACCTCTCCAAATCAACAGTAGGAGTTTCACCATTTCAGCCTGGGAATGTGCAAGGAGTCACTCTACTGAAGACAAAAAGATGATTAAATGACCTCTCCAAATCAACAGCAGGAGTTTCACCATTTCAGCCTGGGAAAGTGCAAGGAGTCACTCTCCTGAAGACAAAAAGATGATTAAATGACCTCTCCAAATCAACAGCAGGAGTTTCACCATTTCAGCCTGGGAAGGTGCAAGGAGTCACTCTACTGAAGACAAAAAGATGATTAAATGACCTCTCCAAATCAACAGTAGGAGTTTCACCATTTCAGCCTGGGAAGGTGCAAGGAGTCACTCTACTGAAGACAAAAAGATGATTAAATGACCTCTCCAAATCAACAGTAGGAGTTTCACCATTTCAGCCAGGGAAGGTGCAAGGAGTCACTCTACTGAAGACAAAAAGATGATTAAATGACCTCTCCAAATCAACAGTAGGAGTTTCACCATTTCAGCCTGGGAAGGTGCAAGGAGTCACTCTCCTGAAGACAAAAAGATGATTGAAAGACATATCCAAATCAACAGCAGGAGTTTCACCATTTCAGCCTGGGAAGGTGCAAGGAGTCATTCTACTGAAGACAAAAAGATGATTAAAAGACGTATCCGAAGTAACAGCTGGAGTTTCACCATTCTTATCGAAAGCTTTGTAGACACTTTCTGCAATAATCATTACTACATTAGCGGTTAGTCTAGATAAATGAAGTCATGTTGCTTTCCTGAAACGGGACTCTGCTTGGTGAAATGCTTAACAAATTCAATTAAAACCTCTAGTATTTTAGCGAAAAAATTAGAAATCTCATAGTTTGAAACATCAGTTGTTTCGCTTGGTTTCTTAAAGTCTGGAACTGCAGAAAAGTATTTCCCAGAAGCAGCAAGGCATTTTTTGTATAGTTTAGAGAGAAAAGGAACCAGTTCAGGAGCAGATGTCTTAACGACTACTGCAGGGATGCCATCAAGTTTGCACATTCTTTGGAAGGACCCAATTTTAATATTATTGCAGAAATAAGCGCGCGTGCGCACACACACACATCATCTTAAGTCATATGTTCCTTAATGATGTTTATTTCTCTTGTCTATTCCGCCATATTTATTCGCTGAAAATCATCAAGAAACTTTTACTCGCTGTTTTACTTAATTTTTTTCTTTTCAATGTCATCCGTTGCTGTTACATTCTGCGCTAAATTTCAGCTTTTTTACTTATTATTAACATGAGTTTTTTTATTGTTCCTCTTCTCAGATTTATTCGTTTCTCTTAATATTTGACTCATTGTTTTTTCAAATTTCGCCGAGAGACCAAATCCATGTCACTTTAAGCCTTTACTTCATTTATGATTAAATTGTCCAGCATTCACTGGTGTATTGAAGATTTGACATTGAACAGCAGTCGAACACTCTTTTCTTTGTTTTTCGTGACATTCTCCATTCATTATTATCTCACATTTTAAGTTTAAGAACGACTTATTTCAAGAAAATCTGTTTGTTTCAGGATTCCGCAAAAACTACAGCCATCTTACGATTTTCTGCAGCCCGAATGAAACCAAGAAACTTTAGTTTTATAGTCTATTAAAATCTTTGTTTTTTGATTAGATATTGCACAAAATAGTAATCTATTCAAGATCCGAAAAAAAAAAGAAAAAAAAAGAATAAAAACGGAAACTATTTATACCCAGGGTTTAATTGTCTTCAAGAAGAGTTAGATCATCGTTTGCCCTGTGCAAATATGTCCACATCACAATAACAATACGAATTTGCTAATGCAAGTGTAAATAGCAATTCTTCATGCTTAATTTTACATTTATTTACTTATTAGACACATTTAATAAACAGTCTACACAAATATTTGAGTTATTAGTTTCATATTGAAGATAGTTAAGAACTATGCCTTTTCAACTTTTAGGTAAAAAAAATTAATCAACTTCAAAATGGATTAATCAACTTCAAATTGAGAATTAATATAATACTAATAAATTTAATATTTTAGTTTTACTTAAAAGGGAATTATTTAGTAGTTAAAGATCCCTGGTCATCACCTCTTAAAATCCCAACAATTGAGTTTACCATACTTCTTTTTACGTCAGCTTTAATGACTGACCAAACCTTTTCAATGAAATTTAACATCAGACTATAGTGGGCAAGTCTAAAAATTTGGTGTTGTCTAAATTCATCCTCCTCCACAATTCCATTTTGGGGTTGATTGAGCCATTTTGGAGTTGAAAAGGTATAGATTTGTATATCTTATTAAAGTTTTGCAAGTTTTTTTTATCTATAGAAGTAAGTTTTCTCGTTATGTATGCAAGACAGCTTGCATATTACCTGAAATTTATGTTTTAATGAAAGTAAAAGAAATATAAAAATGTATTTAAAATTTCAAAAAATAATTTAAATATTTTAGATACTTTTAATATTTCATTGATTTTTTTTTTCATTAACAAAATAACAAAATAAAAGAAATATTAAAAATAGATATTTTTTTCATTTTTATTAACAAAATAAAAAAAAACAGACTAGGTTTCAGAAAACGGATTTTAATATTCAAGCTGCCTTGCATTCATCAACGAAGAAATTTAATGGGATGAAAAGCTTGTAAAAACTTTTCTATTTTTGTTGTGATACGACCAACTTTGCACACGGTAGACAATGATGCGTCCCTCTTTAAAAAACAAACTATGCCCCACCCAACTTTTGATTTCTCAGAACGCAATATTTCGGCTGACGGGAAATTAATCTAAACTTATTTATAAATGGAACTTTGTGTGTGTTTGTGTTTGTGTCCGTTACCTATAGACTCCGAAACGGCTGAACCGATTTTCTTGAAAATTTACACAGTTGTACTATAAGCGTCTGCGAGTGTTCTTCGCTAGGTTTTGTGTCGAGGTACCCCCGATAAATATTGAAAATCAATAATCGAAAAAATCGGGTTATAGAAGGAGTGGTCCGATTTTAATCAAATTTTATACACTCATAGACAAAGACATAAGAAACGGTATTCAGAAGTTTCAAGGTCGCAGTTCTTAAAATAGTGCAGAAAATCGATAATATATATATATATAATGCAAGATGTTTGTGTGTCTGTTCATCTGCCTGTATGTCTGTATTTTTTTCAGCCCTTTTAGGTTTTGCTTCGAGTTTGGCTCTAAGTAGGTATAATTGTAGTTCATAGTCTCAGTCATGATACCATTTACTCAGAGGAATTATTTAGCCTTCAAAATTGAGTTTGCGACGAAAAAAACTTATTTGATATCGATACCTGGAAATGAAAATTTGACTTACATCCATTCATTTTTCTTTCAGTCTACGGTTTCGCTTTAACTGGAAACAACTATTGCGTTTTAGTCTTTCGTGCCAACGTCCAAAGAGTCTGAGCTCCAGGACCATAGATTAGTTTTAAAGCTTTCGGGCTATGCGGCTAGTAATTACATAAATAAATAGAAGGAAGTCACTTTCTGGAATTGACTTTGAGAATTAATAAGATTTTTTAGCATGCAGATTTTTTTCCCTCCTAAACACAAGAAATAAAAATTGTTTGTTTATTGAATTTTAAGGCGGGCTTTGTAGTCCAGTTGGAAACTGTTGCGGAGGAGACTGATGTCGAGCACCAGTTGTCTGCAAACGAGAAGATTTTCATGCCTTTAACGGAATTGTTCAAACGCCAACCTGGAAGAAGATCCCTACCTCCACCTGGCACCATGCACGCCGACGCTGACCAATGAGCAGTTCCTTATAACAGAGGTACAGTACTTTAGTGAAAATGGAGACGGAACAGGAGACTATATCGACGAGCCTGTCAAAGAGTCCGCAGTCTTTAAAGAACCACTCACCTCAACGGAAGATTTGGTGCAAGTTGATCTCGGTGCTGGTGATGGTTTCGAAATTGATTTAATGAACAGTTCGATTGAAATTGACTTGAATTCTGATCTGGACGATAATGGTACGTAATCTATATCTATATAAATTGTAATGCCTGGCATTTTTTCTTTTTTTAATGCATGACTTTTATTTCTAAAGTTAGCAACTCTTGTGTCGTCCTAAAACTTTATTCAGTTTATTAAAAATAAAGACAAATTCGTCTTTCTTATAATAAACTAACAAACACAGAAAATATTGTATATTTTAATCCATTTTCAGTGATAGAACAATAAAAATACAACCGTTTTGGCATGTAAAAAGAGCCCACACTGATGACAGCTGTCACAGTACAGTCAAAAGCGATCTTTTTAATTAGTTAAATCTAAACGCTCCTAATTCTATTCTAATAAAAAAACAGTGCGAAATTTTGTCCAACTCATTAATCCTAAAGCGTGATAAATTTTTCCTTAGAGACATTTTCAACAATTCTTAAAATTAGCTAACTTCAACCAAATAAATTCTCATTTAAGAGACATGACTAACTGGGCAGAAGATTATCCCGAAGTAGGTTGCCAGCCAATGCTATAGAAACCCAATCTCTCCTATTATTTCACCCATAACTGGAGGGAAGAGATGGATTAATACCTTTCTTAAGAGTATTTGTGCGTAAGTGAATGCAAGGAATTCAACTGGAATTCGAACTCGGGTCCCTGATTTCTCGTTCCGAGTCGATATCCACTGCACCACAACGCACATTCTGAGATGCTGCAGCCAAAAATATTTCTTCTCGCATTGAAATCGTTAATATCTAGTTGATTTAATAATTGCCCGCTTCGAGTAATTTTTTGAGCTCGTATACCGTATTGTGCTACTAATGTCTTTTTGTGATGATCGGTGATATTATATATGAGCCCGTTTGTGTTTCAGCGTAGAGTATTGTGAGATCACAATTCTACACGATGTAGGTTAATTATTTACTTATTATCTCAAATCCAATAGACGTTAACAGCTTTAATTTAAACAGAAAAAGAAAATTCTTACCGCAAAATAAGGATCTTTATCATCCACCTTCCAATATTCCAACACACATTTCTCATAGGGGTTTGCATCTTATTCAGATCCGAAGACGCCTACTATTAAATAATTGCTAATTCAATGACTTTTATCGTAACTGACTATACATAAATACATACATGTGTGTGTAATAAATATATATATATATATATATTCTAAACATATGCTGTTAAATATAAGAGACAATGAATGTCTATTATGTTTAATCATGAGCCGTTCTAAACGTCGTATTTTTGCTTTAATTTCAGTTAAAAATAAAGACAAAAATTCTCCAACATTTGGATAATTATTTATTGGTTTTCTTCTAAGCTTTCGGCTCACATGAGCCATCTTCAGAGAGGTTGTTTAAACTGAAATATTATAACATCCACCATCACCGACGATTTTCTTTTGTGTTGACATAAAACTCCGCTTGGCAACGGCAATAGTAACCAAAAATAATAAACGCAGTTCTTAAATTTGCGATGCGGTTTTATGACGTCACACCACGTGATAGCGCGAAATGACAACAAAACCATGTAGTCAAATGCAATGTAATATGTTATTTCCGGATTTAAAGTTGATTTTATTGAGTGTTGGTTGTTTTGATTTGATGTACATGGCCTCCAATATCTGCAGGTTCCTCTTACTGTGTGTCTGAGTAAGGATCACCGTATTGTATTTAACAGCATATGTTTAGAAAATTACTTGCTGCCTCGATACACTAAATATATGTGTGTATATATATATATATATATATATATATATATATATATATATATATATATAGTGATGATCCACGTATACTGTCTTAATATGTATAGGAATGAATATTAAAAAGTTTTGAATTTAAAAATGTACTTTTTTTGGACAGTATTTGTTTATTTTTATTATTGTATTTATATTTCAGACCGCCCTCGGTCCTTCATAAAGAAACAAGTGATTTTTAAATTTTAAAATTTAAAAATCACTTGTTTCTGATGAAGGACCGAAGGGCGGTCTGAAATATAAATACAATAATAAAAATAAACAAATACTGTCCAAAAAAAGTACATTTTTAAATTCAAAACCTTTTAATATTCTTTCCTATATATATATATAAGCATGCGGTGTACATATAGAAGAATCCAAATGAGTATCCTGTACATAAAGTGGTAGGATAACTCTCTAAGAGAGCTCTAAATATATATGTAATGTATATAAATACATGTAGAGGAAATATATGGTAAAATTAAGACAGACACGTTATTCCATGGTTAAGCGGAAGTATAGATCTATTTCAGGCGAACCATGATCAGCTTCCGTCTTTATTGTACAGAAGATTTTACATGAATGAAATTCACAAATAAAGATTCCCCCCCACCCAAAAAAAAACCCCACAAAAACAGAAATAAAAATAAAGATCATTCCCTTAACTTTTTCTTTAATTTTTCCCTTTTAAGGGAGAGATCTTTATTTTCATTTGTGTTTTTGTGGGGGGTTTTTGCGGGGGGATCTTTATTTGTGACTTTAATTCATGCAAAATCTTCTGTACAATAAAGACGGAAGCTGACGATGGTTCGCCTGAAACAGGCCTATACTTCCGCGTAACCATTGAATAATGTATCTGTCTTAATTTTTACATATAGATTTGTGTGTGTGTGTGTGTGTGTGTGTGTGTGTGTGTGTGTGTGTGTTATTAGGTTTAATGATGTTCAATATTTTCGACAAAAATTAATCGATGCAATCATTTTTATCGAAAGTCTCGATGAGTAATAGAAAAATTACAAAAATCTTGAGTCTACCTGCGGTAAGTATTAAACATTATATCTAATTTAATAATTATTGATCTAGTCTAATAATGATCCCATTATTAGAAATAATTCTTTTAATTTGATATACGTCAAATTATATAATTTTACATGTATTAGTTTTTAGTACTCATACCTAGTATTATTATTTTATGTTATCCAGTAGGCTCTCCTGTCACTGTCAACAAATGAGAGCTCAGTAATTCAGTACTTAGAACTGAACCCCTCGACTAGCCACATAGATGATCTGATTCTAGTTGTGAAGCCTTGTATCGGACGAGTTTCACACGTTTCAAGAAGGATTGATAAAAGAAATGATGATCAGGGTGCAACGAAGTCTCCAAACAGTTTTCGTCAGGTTTGAATACAGACCTTCTCCTAGATTGGTTGACGCCGAAAGCAAGATCCCAGTCCGTTTTATTATGTAATCCCTAGCTAGGGACAAACTGGATTTATGTATTTTCCAGTGGTATTATTACAAAGTAAAGAAAACAGAATCAACTTCAATTTCCGAAACGATATATTAAATTTCACTAAATTTTTTTGTTGAAATTTTCTAGTCGGCGTAGGAATTTTCGTAAAATTAGATTAAAGTTAAGAAATTTTCTATGGTTCCTTGTGTTTTCAGTTCTTGTACATACGACCATTGCTACAGAGAGAGTAGGAGGAAGAGGAGAGAGAGTTCTTGTACATACGACCATTGCTACAGAGAGAGTAGGAGGAAGAGGAGAGAGAGTTCTTGTACATACGACCATTGCTACAGAGAGAGTAGGAGGAAGAAGAGAGAGAGTTCTTGTACATACGACCATTGATACAGAGAGAGTAGGAGGAAGAGGAGAGAGAGTTCTTGTACATACGACCATTGATACAGAGAGAGAGGAGGAAGAGGAGAGAGAGTTCTTGTACATACGACCATTGATACAGAGAGAGTAGGAGGAAGAGGAGAGAGAGTTCTTGTACATACGACCATTGCTACAGAGAGAGTAGGAGGAAGAGGAGAGAAAGTTCTTGTACATACGACCATTGCTACAGAGAGAGTAGGAGGAAGAGGAGAGAAAGTTCTTGTACATACGACCATTGCTACAGAGAGAGTAGGAGGAAGAGGACAGAGTGTTCTTGTACAGACGACCATTGCTACAGAGAGTGTAGGAGGAAGAGGAGAGAGAGTTCTTGTACATACGACCATTGCTACAGAGAGAGTAGGAGGAAGAGGAAAGAAAGTTCTTGTACATACGACCATTGCTACAGAGAGAGTAGGAGGAAGAGGAGAGAGAGTTCTTGTACATACGACCATTGCTACAGAGAGTGTAGGAGGAAGAGGAGAGAGAGTTCTTGTACATACGGCCATTGCTACAGAGAGAGGAAGAGGAGAGAGAGTTCTTGTACATACGACCACTGCTACAGAGAGAGTAAAAGGAAGAGGAGAGAGAGGGGGGATATTACTGCTACTCAATTTATTTTTCTGCTTTGTTTTGTTATAGAAGATCATCAAGACCATGATGTAACAGGCAAAACCCAATACTTAGAACTTTGTCAAGAAATGGGCGTCCATCCCGTGTCCCGCTTTGTCCGTCATATTAAAAATGATCACATTTCCTTACCCTATTATGGTCTTGGGCAGGGAGCCATCAAGCCTATAACGATAGTTCTCCGGGTAAGTTTTTTTCTTTCTTCTTAAAAGCCTGAAGTAATGATAGACATTGTTCCGTTATGAGAATATTAGATATTGAGAATCAGCTTGACGATACTCTGTACCATAAACTAACCAAAGGGAAAGAAAATCCCAATTTTGAAACGAGGAGGAAACGTCTTCGTGATGCTTTGAAAAAAATATATAAAAATAAAAATTTTTTTCTTTTTTTCTAATTTTTTTTAAATCTTTTACACGGATAAATATGACACAAAGTCAGTTTTAGTTTCGGGTACCAGCCGCTTGGTGTCGCGCTATTCAGAAATCGTCTGTTTCTATTCGCTATTACCGCACTTATCAAGACTGACCTTTGACTTTACCATTTTTGCGTAAAACGAAAAACTGGTTGAGTGATGTGTGTATGTGTCTTAATCAAAGCAAAGGGAAGTTGGATGACATGGATTTTCACCCTTTCTTAGGAAATCTATCATTAAATAGAAAACATTTTTCGTGCGACGTATTTTGTCCTTTAGGATTTCATCAGACTAATGTGACCTTTATTACACGCGCGTCAAGTAGGCAGGGGAGCTTCAATAAGTTTTTAATTATAAATATGTTTAAGTATATACAGGTATATCTCACCTTACGTCGGTAATTCGTTCCAGCTGAGGTGACTTAAGTCGAACTTACTTCTCTCCGAATTTACTTGTCACTAGGCTAAACCCCAAATAACCATTCCCAGTTCTGTATTTTATTTATAAATGCATTTTAATAATATATGGTCAATAAGAACATATTTTAGGCTTACAAACATAAATTTTAGTTTTTCATATAGTACAGAAAAAAGTAATCTGTATTTACGAATACATGTACGTATATACTTGTAAATGTAGATATTTACAATTTGGTGATCTTTACAGTACATCGTGGACTCTTTATTTGTAAATGTGGTTTGTTTTAAGACATTATAAAATAAAATGATTTTGTATGGTTAAATAACAAATACAGTTATTAAAATTATTTTTCGACAGCAGAAAATAAACTAATTTATATCAAATTTACCAATATTAATATTCAATTTGTTTATATACATCGTGTACGTAGATTGCTGTGGATTGTCAGCATCAACAGGACAGTCACATGATTTTATGTGCTTTTAAAGCTTTTCTAGTGATATTACGACTTTAATATTAGTGGCGAACAGACGTAAAGTCGAATAAAATGACTTGAATTTGATTTTTATTTTATATATATATCTCCAAGTGAATAAAGAACGAAGAAAGTATTAAACAATGTTCAAAACATTAATTTAAAACTGTGATCAAAATAGAAATGGACCAATGAATATTTATTACAAGTTATAGTTTAGAACATGTACAAATTATAATTTACTACAAAAGTGTACATTTTGTTTCGACATCGAAAAACAATGTCTCATCAGGTAGTTAATAATGAGGCTACGATCATTATTAACTACCTGATGAGACATTGTTTTTTCGATGTCGAAACAAAATGTACACTTATGTAGTAAATTATAATTTGTACATGTTCTAAACTATAACTTGTAATATATATATATATATATATATATATATATATATATATATAGTTCAAGGACTTTGTAATACAAAAGAAGTCATTTACAAAGCAAACGTACATTTATTTAAATGGTCAAAACAAAACATATTTGGGATTAACCAAAGTTACATTTAAGACCAGATGGTTCAATCACAGGTCTACATTTATTTAAAATAGAAAACTTAAAAATATATACAAAATTGGCTAACCTCGTGGGGAAATTGAAATGTAAAATATGGAAAAGACCTAGACATAAAGTGGAGTATAGTGAAAACAGCCAAGCCTTGCAACGGTGACAAAATATGTAGACTGTGCCAGGAATAAAAGTTAGCTATTATGTTATTCCCAAACAAAAATGAATTACTGAATGAAAGAACAGAAATTATGACTAAGTGTAATCATATCATAAAGTACCTATTAGTCATACAACCATGGATAAAAACGTTATAACTTATTCTAATTTTGAAATAAAAAAACGATAAAAAATCACTTATTGCAAATCACCTGAAGACACCATATGGTAGAAACCGAGGTCGCGTAATAACTCGTTTACAAATGAATAATATGTATATATATATTTGGCAAACGACCTATAATTGAGAACGACTTAACTCATAGTCTGATTACATTTAGTTTCTTTTTCTCCTTTACTAAAATTTTCCCCTTCCTTACTTCAACTAAAATGGTTTTTTTTTATTTCTATGTGTAAATTATTTAATTTGCTTTCTTTAATGTATTTATTTACGACCAAGCAATTGTTGCCACACGTTTCGCGGTGTGATAACATATATAAATCTAGAAGGAGACTGCCCTGTGGCTAAGGCAGTTGTGTATTTTCCTATCACTATAAATAATGACTTTTATTTTCATTCCCGTTGGAAGTTTGTATTGCGTCAGTTATCTAAGTGGGGAAGAAGATGCCTTCAAAAATCAGTATTTGTAATTTTGAATTTTACTTGTTTGGAACACTAGTGGTAAAAAGTCTCAGTTACGCAGACATGAAAAAAAGTATCTTTTTAATCTCTTATTTGGTATTTTCTCAAATATTCACTTTCCCGATCTACTTGAAGCAACCTCAACTCATCGTAACAACTGGTCTAATTTTTCCGGTTATGAAGCCGGACGACGTTTTGTTATGAACATCTGAATGCATTTAGAACCTGAAATTTGATTGACTTTATTATTATTTTTCATAGAACAGCTTAACGCTTGAGAAGCTTGATTTGACCGAAAATCAGATCGACGAAGAAGGAACCCATTTCATTAGCAAAATGCTCGAAGAGAATGACTTTATCACCGACTTGGTAAGTTTAGCCTTTTCTCGGAATGTTGTCTTAATTGCAAAATTAATGGAAGAAATTCATTAGGTTCTTTAGTCTTCTCCAGTTTGGTAACATAGTCAAAGTTTCCGTGAGTATTTCACTCATTGTGAGACGTGAAACTAGCAAAAGAAATATCTGCGGTCAGTACAAGTGATACAGGGAAAACATCAGCGATATCTTGACGACCTGTAATATCTTTCTGGCCAATTAGAAATGTTGGCTGGCGATCGGGCCAGTAAGTGATGCGTCTGCATGGACACTGTTCATTTAACGCTACCTTGCCTGAGCTTCCCACGGACTGGCTAATGATTATCCCACTTTGCATTTCGATTTTCGATCTCATCGATATACAACAAAAACTGGGAAATGGTCCACTGTATGCTCAAAAACTGTGAAATGGTCCGCCGTATGTTCAAAGGCTGTGAAATGGTCCGCCGTATGCCCGAAGGCTGTGAAATGGTCCGCCGTATGCCCAAAGGCTGTGAAATGGTCCGCCGTATGCCCGAAGGCTGTGAAATGGTCCGCCGTATGCCCGAAGGCTGTGAAATGGTCCGCCGTATGCCCGAAGGCTGTGAAATGGTCCGCCGTATGCTGAAAAAGTAACAAGATGAAAGACAAAACGCCACGTTGAGGAATAAGCACACAAATCATGTCGTCCATATTAATAGATAGATGTTTTATTTAAGGCTTCCGCCTGCTCCTACATAGGTGATTTGCTATGTGGATCTCTTTTCCTTACCAACTACTCGCACATCTACTTATTCCGATGTGGTAGATGACAATACAAATGAACGGCATCAGAATCACGCAACGGACAAGTTCGTTTCCTGCTAAGGGTGTTAATACTGACCAGTACCTGGATACACCCTATTTCCGGTTCTTTTGTAACTTGATCCCAAAAAATCAACCCTCCACTCCTTTATTTCTCTTTTCCTCTTCTGTCAAATAGGATTCTGCTTAGAAACTAAACCAAAAAAAAAAAATAAAAAAAAAAACTCATTGGTGTCCATAGTATCACATTCAAGCTACATTTGATAATGATTAGAATTTAATGTGGAAAAATAACTAAGTGGATTAAATGAATTAAGATTCTTAATAAATTAAACTTGAATATTAAATTGGAAATAACTTAGTAACTTAATACAGTCGGGTACGGCCCTGTACTTATAGGTTACATTATCTCTAGAAGTACTTGTGAATGAGTTGTATTCATGAAGACATGTTCATCGGATTCGAGTATTCACTCATGAAAAATAATCTCGAGCAAAATGTCTTTCCAAAGTTGACCAAAGCTAAGGGTCCATTTGGTTTAATTACATAGCAACCAGACTCGTTTGTAGTTTTATACTAAAAATAATTTTCTGGGAAATTGGTTATCAAAGTGAATAACCTATTTGTATGCTAAGCAAAGGGGGGCATTCAGAAAACATAAATTAATGGTCAAATCACGCCAGTACATCACGCGTGACAGCCGTTGACACAAGAGAGAGTAGATATCGGTAGCGGATCAAAGGGAGCATATCAATGGCAGTCAATCCAAGACCGCCAAAATACGCGAAGAAACAAAGGAAAGCCAAATCATAGTAAATAGCAACGTTTGTCTAACGCAAAGGTATGCTAGTCAGCACATACTTCCATTGTTCTGTCATCAATCGCGTCATAGTTGCATTCATTTATGCACCAATACCCCTGGAAAAGGTATTAATCCGTCTCTTTCCCCAGTTATGTGTTAAATAATAGCCAATACTTATTCTATAGCCTTGGCTGGCAACCAGTCTGCCGCAGAAAGCAATGGCAACCTACTGCGGGATAATCTTCTACTCAGTCAGTCGTGTCTCTTTCGAGACATGATCGCTCAAAAAATGTGTAATGTGCAGAAAAGGCTTAAAATCTTCAGAACCGCCTGTTTAATTTGACAAAGGCTTAGCCATCATAAAGTCTATTTAAATTGGTGGTAGGAAATTCTTCTCAGTTGGGTGTGACTGAATGGGCAACTTTATTCACTCAAAAATGTTGACTAACTGAAAATGTGGGTTTTAGACGGAAATCCAATCTTCCACATCTGGATATACGTTAAATGAAGACACTAAAATTATTTAGAGGTTTTAACCCTGCTCAGAAGAACATTTTCACTTGTTCTAAATACAACAAAGAGTTTCCCGTCTTTTTATATTGTTATGCGAATCTTTTGAGTCTCCTGTCCAGGCCGTTGCCGAACCAATAACAAGAACAGGAGTCTGTCCGTCCGTTAACTCTTGTGTTACAATTTTGTTGTTTTGTCACCCCGGTAACACAAAGGGTAGACGCGTTATATATAAAGTACTCCAAGCGATTCTTAAAAACCGTTGGAGTCGCTCGAGAGCATTTCTAACTGACATCACACCGAGAAGCCTGAGAAAGGCTTAATATAACCTCTAGAAACGCGTTGTAAGAGTTGCTATAATAAGGATCATGTTAGTTATAGCATTAAATTTAGTCACCGCGACCAACATATCAAGAATCTAAGAGTTTCGTTCCACTCTCATCTTGGGGCCACATCTAGAGCCAGTGACCATCAAGATGTCGATCTCCAAGTCTTAATTTCATCCCAAAAGCCCGGCCATTGAGTCATACGGTTACAGTACGTTTAATTTCATTTATCCTTACGGTTCGTTATATTAGAATTTTCTTCTTTTTTTATTATTATACTTGTTCCTTAGCATATACGTTACGCTCTGTCAATACTACATAAATAATAGATTATTCCGTTTCGATCGCGAGGAAAGACGGAAAAGGCGCATCAGGGTAACTGTTCGGTTTCAGTGATGAAAGAAAAGAAAGGGAAGATAAATAAAATGATAACGCTCTTACGTGTTTAACGTCTGCTTTAGTGAAATCGGAAAATTTGTCATTTTTAAATCTTTTCATTTGTACACCCTTACTACTTTAAATAACGATCTGTATTTGTACTTGTGATTGTAATTAAAGTATTTAGTTACAGATATTAGGCTCAAATATTTAAACATGGAATAGGCGCATTTCCATGAGTATTTTGTAGTCATAAAACATGGAAGGAGCTTATTTAATAATTAAGATTTATCAAAAAATTAAAACATCAAAATCGTCAAATTTTCACTTCTATTTTTAGTTGGTTGTTTGACTTTCTTTCGCAGCATATCAACTTCTACGGGTCATATAATGCCGAAATTGAATTTTCGTGGAGGTTTGAAGTAATAAAAATATGATACATGTTATTCTGCTATCACAATAGAATACATGGTAGATGATGTTCAGCTTTTGTGCATATACATGTTTATGTGAACATAATTACTAGAGGCAGGTTTTGAAATGCAGTTTGATTTTAAAAAAATTGTAGAACATATTATACTAGCAGTATGTGCGTTGTGGTGCAGTGGATATCGGCTCGGAACGAGAAACCGGGGAGCCGAGTTCGAATTCCAGCTAAATCCATTGTATTCACTTACGCGCAAATACTCTTGGGAAAGGTATTAATCCGTCTCTTCCTTCCAGTTATGGGTTAAATAGCAGGACAGATTGGGTTCTATAGCCTTGGTCGGCAACAAGTCTACCGCAGAAAGCAATGGCAACCTACTGCGGGATAATCTTCTGCCCAGTCAGTCATGTCTCTTTTGAGACATGATCGCCCAAGCGTATCACGTATGGCACTTAACTGATAGCCCGGCGTTGCTCGGGTGTAATGAAAGCTTTAAAACTAATCCATGGTCCTGGAGCTCAGACTCTTTGGACGTTAGCACGAAAGACTAAAAAGCAATAGTTGTTTCCAGTTAAAGCGAAACCGTAGACTGAAAGAAAAATGAATGGAATGTAAATCAAATTTTGATTTCCTGCTATCGATATCAGAATCAGTTTTTTCGTCGTAAACTGAGTTTTGAAGGCTAAATAACTCCTCTGATTAAATGGTATCATGGCTGAGACTAAGAACTCTCAATTATACCTACTTAGAGCCAAACTCGAAGCAAAAACTAAAATCAAAGGGCTGAAAACAATACAGACATACAGGCAGATAAACAGACACACACACAAACATCTTGCCTTTTATATATCGATTTTCTGCACTATTGTAAGAACTGCAACCTTGAAACTTCTGAATATCGTTTCTTATGTTTTTGTCTATGAGTGTATCAAATTTGGTTAAAATCAGACGACTCCTTCTATAACCCGATTTTTTCGATTATCGATTTTCGATATTTATCGGAGGTACCTCGACACAAAACCTAGCTAAGAACACTCGCAGACGCCTCTAGTACAACTGTGTAAATTTTCAAGAAAATCGGTTCAGCCGTTTCGGAGTCTATAGGTAACGGACACACACACACAGTTCCATTTATAAATAAGTTTAGATTAGATTAGATTTAGATGAACAGTTCTTTCATGTTGGTTGTTTGATTTTCTTTGGCGATATATCGAGTTCTATGATTACTCGATGACGAAATCTCAATATTTTGTATGTAATTTTATGCTTCCAACTCCCGATATTTTTACATAATTTTATACTTTCACTGTAAACGCATGCTTTATTGATGTATAGTTTGTAGACCATAAAATGTATTATTGGTAATTATACTATAAAAATGTATACTTATATTTATTTAATCTTGCATGGATTGGCATTTCGCTATAAATATGTATTGTTGGTCATTTTATTATAAAAAATGTACCGATGATTTTTTTAGAGGTTCACTATTTACCCATATCAGGGAGGGGGCTCTAACAGGTGCTTCTACCCCCGAGTCAGGGTGGACATGAAAACAACAGCAGAAAAGGGGTGGTTCCAAGTGCCTCAAAACTTTCCATCTTGCTGCAGGATGTAGTTTATCGTCATACCCGGGACGACATTATTATTGCTATTATTATCTCTAGTTTACATTTTCATTTTGGTTGTTTCGTCAGGACACCAGTTGAATATAACCATTGTATAATAATTGTTCAATTCTTGTTCCTTAATTCAACCTGAAAAATTTCCTTCTGGCAGAATCTCTCATACAACCAAATTGGATCTGAGGGGGTTAATCACATAGCAAATATGCTTTGCCACAACACAGGACTCCGACATTTGAATCTCTCAGGTATTATTATTATTATTATTATTATTATTATTATTATTATTATTATTAATTTCCATCTCCAACAGTTTCTTCTTTCCAGCTAATTTTTTTAATGATCTACTTTATTGATAAACAGCCAACAGTCCATTTTACAACAACTAGCACGATGCTAAATCCAGTGTTCAACTCTGGTTTTTCATAAAACTATCGCTGTTTTTTAAACATTAATTCCAACATTAATATAATTCAGTATATATATATATGTATATATATGTGTGTGTGTGTGTGTGTGTGTGTGTGTGTGTGTGTGTGTGTGTGTGTGTGGAAGGTCTGATTAAAAAGTATCGGGATTGGTGCTCTAAAAAAAAATTCATTTAATCTTCTTCAAAGTAGTCCCCCCCCTTCTGAAGTGACACACTTTTTCTAGTGTCGTTTCCATTAACGGAAGCAAACCTGAACTCCTTTTTGGGAGCAGCAAGTAGCTTCCTTGTCGCATTTTATTGGCTTTCTTTGAGTTCTTGAAATTTTGTTCCTTTCAAGTGGGATTTGATTTTTAAAAAGTGAAAGAAGCGATGAGATTTGGAGAATATGCTAGTTGTCTGATCTGGTGAATGCTGTCGTTGCCAAAAAAAAAACAAAAACTGCTGTACATGTCATAGTCACTTATGGGAACTTCATTGGTGTGATGAGGTAACCACATTCTACACACTTTCCTTCCAAGCACTACTATAAATAATGAAAGTAAGCAAGTACGTTATAACTCAGTCTGTATGGCCGACAGATTCCAGAGTCAATCCGTGCCAAGCGTACTTTAACTCTGTTACCAAAGTAACAATCCTGATCATACTTAATCACACACATACACACACAAAAGAGAGTTTATATATATATATATATATATATATATATATATATATATATATATGGTTTAGAGTGTTCGATATCAGGCATAGACCGTATAGAAATATAAAAGTGGACATTGAAGTCACCACCCACCGGCAATTATCTGTTTCATGCTTAAAAGCAAACGTTAGGTCATTCTCTCGCTCATATATATATATATATATATATATATATATATATATAGGATAAAGAAATAGGGTTGTCCAAACGAGAGAAATTGGTATAGAATAAAAAGTGTGAGAAGCAGTGAACGTTGTCTTTAAAGTGTATATTTATTGTTGTTGTTATTATACATGTTATGATACTTTAAGTGTCCATACTGGCATTTGTGACGCTACACATGTTTCGAGTCTAAAGACTCTCTTCAGGCGGATAAATTTGTGGCTTTTCGTGTCGAGTTCCTTTGTATTTTATATTTCTATATTTTCTCACTGTAAATCTCTAAGTACTAGTGGCGTTTCCACCTTGCCTGGAACGAAATGATTAAAAAAAATTACTGATATTTATCATGTTCGATTCGTAATGAGTTCCCAATATATTTAGTCATTTGATCCAAACATATAATCTCTTTAGATAAGAAGAAAAAAATAAAAAAAAATCTTAATTTCCGAAGAAAACTAATCGAATTATTTTACTAGCATATATATATATACATATATATATATACATATAAATTAGAGAAAATTTTCAAAATTCAAAGGTGTCGGATGTACATTTCGACATAGGATCTCTAATAGAGACTCTACATCACGTCAGCGACATTGTTTTTCCAAATGGCGAAGGCCCCGAGTTAGAGTGTGGAGGGGTTTTTGGTTAACAACGGTCACAAAGTGGAAAAGGACAGAGCTGGTAGTCGCGGGGTTACAGGGTGTTGAAATGGTATATTTAGGAAGGGGAGGAATAGGAGTTCATATTTTATAAAGATAGACAACTAAATAAGTTAAATTACTTTTTAAAGTTAAGATTTTGGGCTGTTTGAAGAGGTGTATTTAGGCGAGAAGGAATGGGTTTCAATATAAGATTTAAATTTTTTTTTTAAGTTTATTTGATTAAACCTTTTAGGTAGAAGCGAGTTAAATGCCAATTACAGGAAGTTATCAGTTTAAAAATTATTAGAGAAAAAATATTAGAGAAAAAAATGTTAGAGAAAAAAATATATATATACATATATGTGTTAACCAAGGAAAAAAGGGGTTTAGTAAAAGAATCCATATGTTCTAAAAATAGGCAATTAAAGGAGCTTGGGATAGGAAGGGGGGGTTTAAAAATACTTTTTAAGGTTAACGTTAGGGTAAAATTAAGATTAAAACTTAAATTGAATCCTTTTAATTTATATTCTAACATCTAGTTCAACGGGGATTTAAATTCTAAATTTAAGTATTCGAATAATTTGTCTTGTGGCAGCACTTACTGATGAATTCCTATTATGGGAACTAATAAGGCTGTCCATATTCGGGGTGCAAGAATAACTAATTTTAAGGGTGTACCTATTAAAAATCTTCCGTAGAGGGTTACTGTTATTAAAATGTTTGTCTATTAACTTGAGAAAATATTTACCAATATTGATGTTAGTTAGTTTACAATGGGGGGTGGGGGGTTTAAACCAAATTATCTTTCTTTTTCTACAGTTTCCTTTATTTTTATTTTTGGATGATTCGGGGTCTATTGTAGGTTTATTATGTTAACTTGTTCTTATATCCGCTTTTTTGAAGGGCCTTATTGTAAATATTTTTACTTGCATTGAAAGTTTTTATGTTGGATGATAATTGGTTGATTCTATTATTCACTATATTGGGTATCTGTTTTATAATATTTTTGGGGTGGGTTGGATGAAATATTAATATAAGTGGGAGAACTATTTTCTTTGAGAAATGGTTGGTAGGATCCATCATTTAAGTTAAATATCTAGACATCACCCTTAACTTAAATGATGGATCCTACCAACCATTTCTCAAAGAAAATAGTTCCCTTAATAGGAGTATTCTGGAAGAACTTGCGCAATGCTGAATCTAGGTCCGGAATTCTAAACGAATGCAACTGTAATTCTGTGGAATCCTGCCCGGTGGAGGGAAAATGCAAATCCACCCAGGTGATTTATGAAGCCCGCATTTCTCCATCTAAAAAAAAAAAAAAACGACTTCCGGACCTACATCGGTATGTCCGCCGGTCCTTTCAAACACAGACTGTATAACCACAGGTACTCCTTTTCGAACCCCGGTCAGAGGTATCAGACAGCCCTTTCGCGGGCATTCTGGAAAATGAAAGAAGGGCTGGATCCTGAAATTAGCTGGAAACTGATAGGTTCAGCCCGTATTCCGAGGAATTTTCGTGATAGGTGCTGTCTATGTTTACTGGAAAAAAATTTCATTATTAAAATACCCCCACCAACACCGGCTACTGAATCTTAGGAGGGAATTCATCAGTAAGTGCCGCCACAAGACAAATTATTCGAATACTTAAAGTTAGAATTTAAATCCCCGTTGACTAGATGTTAGAATATAAATTAAAAGGATTCAATTTAAGTTTTAATCTTAATTTTTACCCTAACGTTAACCTTAAAAAGTATTTTTAACCCCCCTACCTTCCTATCCCAAGCTCCTTTAATTGCCTATCTTTAGAACATATGGATTCTTTTACTAAACCCCTTTTTTCTTGGTTAACACATATATGTATATATATATTTTTTTTTCTCTAATATTTTTTTCTCTAATATTTTTTCTCTAATAATTTTTAAACTGATAACTTCCTGTAATTGGCATTTAACTCGCTTCTACCTAAAAGGTTTAATCAAATAAACTTAAAAAAAAATTTTTAAATCTTATATTGAAACCCATTCCTTCTCGCCTAAATACACCTCTTCAAACAGCCCAAAATCTTAACTTTAAAAAGTAATTTAACTCATGTAGTTGTCTATCTTTATAAAATATGAACTCCTATTCCTCCCCTTCCTAAATATACCATTTCAACACCCTGTAACCCCGCGACTACCAGCTCTGTCCTTTTCCACTTTGTGACCGTTGTTAACCAAAAACCCCTCCACACTCTAACTCGGGGCCTTCGCCATTTAGAAAAACAATGTCGCTGATGTGATGTAGAGTCTCTATTAGAGATCCTATGTCGAAATGTACATCCGACACCTTTGAATTTTGAAAATTTTCTCTAATTTATATATATATATATATATATATATATATATATATATATATTTACAGTGAATGAAAGCGAGAGAAAATAACTGAGTATAAGGAGGATTGGGGAAATTACAAAAGATGAACAAGATTCAAGAAGATAAAAGATGGTGATTGACATTGCATTTTAATATTTTAAGACTGTAGTTACAAAGAAAAGCAAGTAAACGGTAGTGCGAGAAAAGAAACTGTCGAAGTAGAAGTGGAGTTGCAATTAAATATTTCAACAGTAAATGGGTGGGACCTAGATGCCAATTTAGTAGCGCGCTTAAATTCATGCAGTTGTGGCACTAGGAGAAAAAGCTCGTCAAGACAGTTACTATGAAAATATTTGTAGAAAAGGCAGAGGGAAGACACGTCACGTGGGTGATAATGTGAGTGAAGTCGAGACACGATTACATTATTACTAAAAATATAAATAAAAACTTCAAAAAAACATCTTTTATCATTATTAAGTGTTTACTTTCAATCACTCCTATTAAACAGGACTTACTTTGCCAACGAGGTTTTGTAACTTTTTGAGGGATTTGTGTCGCCTTTTATTTCCAAACATCAAATTTGCATGTTGCACATGCAGTTTGTTTTATTGCTATTGTGTAAACGAAGATTTCACTTATTAGTGTCTCATTGACAATTGAATAACCCCAGAAGTGTGTTTGTACATTCATGCGCAGTAAGGTCCCTTCTGATTAGCTGTTAAGTTACATCAACGTCAGGTAAATTACTTCTCGATACTTTCCAGAAAGACTTGTTACGTAGGCTTTCATATTAACGTGTTTTTTTTTGTTTTGTTTTTTTTAACAGATTAAAAAAAAGTTCACAATATTTATCTAAACCGACTACAAGTTTCGCAATGCAAACATTCCTTAGGGTCAAGATTAGAATAATTCTATTACTGACAGTATTTATTTCGATAAATGCTTATTAAATACGCTAAATAAAATTTTCTAGGTAGACAGAAGTTAATCTTGTAACAAATTACTATAAAAAAGCTACCTATTAGAATAAATTTACAGTATTTACATTATTTGGACTATTCTCCTCATTTTTGTTGCCATTTGTACGACGTTTAATAATAAATCATTCTATTTGTCTATATTTCTGAGATGAGGTAGTATTTACAGTATTTACATTATTCAGACTATTGTCCTCATCTTTGTTGCCATTTGTACGACGTTTAATAATAGATTATTCTATATTTCTATATTTCTGAGATGAGGTAGTATTTACAGTATTTACATTATTCGGACTATTGTTCTCATCTTTGTTGCCATTTGTACGACGTTTCGTTCGTTGGACGCTCCGGCCTTCTTTTGAAGATGGCCGAAACGTCGTACAAATGGTAACAAAGATGAGGACAATACTCCGAATACTGTAAATGCTACCTCATCTCAGGATAGACAAATAGAATGATCTATTCTTAAACAACGTACAAATGGCAACAAAAATGAGGACAACAGTACGAATAATGTAAATACTGCCTCATCTCAGAAATATAGACAAATACTAGAATAGATTATATATATATATATATATATATATATATATATATATATATATATATATTGACTGGTCGCTAGAAAGGTACTTTTCGAATATCATAGAAAACGAAACAAATATTTAAAAAATGATCTGCTTAATTAGATAAACTATTTAAAGGTTTATTTACTTTGAGTTTTTTTTAAAATTTTTTATAAGCGTTTCACCCCGAGCAAGGCATGTCACTGCCACTACTGCGCAGGGGGCTACATAGAGTGGAGAAAGGATGATTAAATATAGGAAATGTCAGAGGGTGGGTGATAGGCGGGTAGGGATACGGAGAATGGTTAAATATAGGAAATGTCAGAGGGTGGGTGATAGGCGGGTAAGGATACCGAGAATGAGGGTTGGGTAGATGAGAGTGTTCTGAGAATAATTGGGAGTTAGAGTGATAGGAGGTGTCTATTGACCCTACATTTAAACACCTGGAGATTGTAGCTGTCGGGAAAGCAGACTTGTGGAAGGGAGTTCCACAGGCGGGAAGCGCGAGAAAAGAAGCTGTTGGAATAGAATTTACGGTTACATCTTAATCTGTTTAACTGTAAAAGGGTGGGACCTATTTGCTAATCTAGTATCTCGTGTAAATTCCTGCTTGGGCGGCACCAGTGCTCTAAGTTCATCGGAGTAGAAGCCATGAAAGTACTTGTAGAAAAGGCACAGGGAAGCTACATCACGCCGCTGAGATTGCAGCCGGTCTGCCAAGTCAGTATCAACTACGTTACAGATCCTCCTTTGTATTTTGTCAAGAAGCCCAAGGAAGAGCAGCAGGGGCACCCGACCAGATATGACAGCAATATTCAATACACTGGCGGATGGTAGATTTGTATATGTGCAGAATAGATTCAGGTGGGAAAAACTTCCGGGCCCTGTACAGAGAGCCGACTTTCATAGCGGCAGATTTGGCAATGGATTCGATATAGTCATTCCATTTGAGGTCCGCCGAAAGTGTAAGGCCAAGGAGGGGTAGTATTTTACTCTCTGGGAGGCTAGCCTGTCCCATGCTAATGGGAGGTAGATGCGATTGTCTATGGTGGTTAGTTGATAACAGCTTCGTTTTAGAAGCATTGAAATTTACTAGCCATTTCCTACCCAAGGCCACTACGGATTGGAGGTCCTTTTCAAGCACGACAGCGAGGTTCGCTTTGTCGCCTACACCTGATTTTCGATCGATGCGAGAGTAGATTGTTGTGTCATCGGCATACATGCCTACTTGGGATGTAATGGCGTCGGGGAGGATCATTAATGTACATCAGAAAGAGCGTGGGACCTAGGATAGAACCTTGAGGGACGCCCGCGTTCGTATGGTAGTTTTGGGAGAGCAAATATTAAACAAAAATTCCATCATGAGAAAAGAACAGTCGTATTTTAATGGTAAAAACTAAGGCAGATAAACACACAGAATATTATTTAAAAAAATATCGTAGTTACTAATTTTATTAATACTTTGAATTATTTAATACTTGTATATACAAACAAACCAAACAGCACTCGAGATTCAAATCCAAATGATTACTCTGAGTTTTACGCTAGGTGATCGTCAGATGACAATAACCAGTCCTTGTAAGTAATGTCCACTTTGCACTTAAAAACTAGCTACCTCCACTCATTTTTGATAACTAACTTTTCAATTGAATTTTAAAAAATTAAAAACTTTTTATTTTTAATTGACAGCTAAATGATTAATTTACCATTTCCAGAAGGCAAAATACTCTGGTGTATTTCAAACAGAAATTATATTGATATTGAGATTTGTTTTAATCTTTAAGTTTTTCGGCCATATATATATATTGTGTGTGTGTGTTTGTTTGTTTGTTTGTTTGTTTGTTTGGTTTTGTTTTTTTTTTTAACGCGAATCCTGAAATTCTGAACATGTATATCTGGGATGTGCGTGGGTGGTGTAATGGACATCGGCACTGAATGAGAAATCAGAGTGCGGAGTTCGAATTTCAGTCGAATTCGTTTCATTCACTTACGCACAAATACCCTTGGGAAGGGTATTAATCCATCGCTTCTTTCTCCAGTCATGGAATTAAATATTAGGGCAAATTGGGGTCTGTAACCTTAATTGGCAACCAGTCGACCGTAGAAAGTAATGGCAACCTATTGTAGGAAAATCTTCTGCCTTGTCAGTCATGGTTCTTTCAAGACATGATCACCCAAGCGTTTATCACGCGTGGCACTTGATTGACTGATACTCACTCACTCATATGGGCACAAATCGCTACTTGCCTTATATTGTCGTTTTTTTTAATCATTTGATAATAAGAAATAATTTCGAATATATTCTAAATATATCTTTCCCTTTTTTTTATTTTATTTTAAGGAAATAACCTCGAAGATGATATAATCGAAACGCTGATGGCAGCCTTAGAGGTAGGTTATGCGTGCATCCATGTGTATGTGCCGAGAGAACAGTGTGCTAAGTGTGCTAAGATCCGAAAATAGGCAAAAACAAAGCTAGGTAGAAAGAAAAGAAATAGTGAAACGGCTTTTATCTCGCATAGCTACGCCTGCATCGATTAGCCGTGATAAAAATCAAAAGAAAATACAGCGTAAATATGTGGTGATACTGACCGAGCAAAAGCGAGGGACCGGATGTTTGCTCTATACCGACCAGAAGGCAAATGACCAAAAATCGTCGTTGCGCATCCGAGTTCGCGCAGATGTTCCGGTTGAAAAATAAAAATTAATCAAATATCAAATTTCCATTTCGCGAGCCTACGCGAATTTTATTTATCAGCCAATGGGAAGCTCAGAATCAAATACAAGTATGAAATTCCAAACGAGCTGTTTTGATTCAAAAAGCAGATATAAAAAGCGGATGCAGACAAGACCCCAGCAGACAGACAGACAGACAGACAGACGCAGAGACCAAGGAGAAGAATGTAATTAATATTCCCCTTGACTTAAGTCGAGCGGCTACTACATTCGCCTCCCTTCACCTCGCATCTCTTCTTCACTGTCTCAAAAGAACTTACTGACCTCAGGAGCGACTACTTCAAAGACATTCCTCACATACCTCCGCTCCCCACATTCCTAAGCCTTTTATCTCTTTCAGCTCATCATATTTGCCATGAACATCTAACCTCTGTTGGACCTTTATTTCAAGTATTGCTTTAATTGTAAAACATTAATCGATATGTGTATATATAAATGTTATTTTCGACTCAATTTGCTTTTCTTGATTTTATAAACATTTTATGACTTATAGTGGGCTATCTTCCCACAAGGCCAAATTCCGTTACCCTGCAACGGTATACAATTACCCTTCACTAGAACGGAATCCTACTACAACTAGAAAAAGAATAAATAAGAAGCCACTATAAATATTCTGCACTATATACACTCTGGACGCTTTACGAGACTCAAATAATCAACTAAGTACACGTTGTACAAGCATAAGACTAAAAAGATGTTAGTATGTACTAACGTGGATTCAATCAAAGTATACATATATACGAAAGTGATGAAAATTTCTTGTTGTGACCAAGATTATATTCCAAAAGAAAATCTAATGTTAAGCGTTTTCATTAGATTTTTAAAAGAAAGGTAGCCAAGCCGAGAACTTTTACGCACACATCGTGTAATAAGATTCTTCGAGTGTCAGCTCATAGCAACGTGTTTAAAAACACCTATAAAATAAAAAATGTGTTGTGGTGCAGTGGATATCGACTCAGAACGACAACACGGGGAGCTGAGTTCGAATTTCATTGGAATTCATTGCATTCACTTACGCACAAATACCCTTGGGGAAGGTACTGATCCGTTTCTTCCCTTCCCTAATTATGGGTTAAATAATAGGACAGACTGGGCTCTATAGCCTTGGCTGGCAATCAGTCTACCGCAGAAATCAATGGCAACCTACTGCGTGTTAATCTTATGTCCTGTCAGTCATGTCTCTTTCGAGACATGATCGCCTAAAATGTGTATCACGTATGGCACTGATTGACTGGCTGAATATAATAGTTGAAAACATGATTAAAGGCTTCTACTGGACATAAAGTGAGGGATCGCTTTTATATTGTTATGAAGTAATAAATTGATCCCCCCTAATTACTAATTAATACATCTCTTCTCCCTCTAGCTATGAGTCAAACAACAGGACATATTGGGTTCTATAGCCTTGGCTGGCAACTAGTCTACCGCAGAAAGCAATGGCAACCTACTGCGTGATAATCTTCTGCCCAGTCACTCATGTCTCTTTCAACATTTAGAAACGTTCTACCCATTTTCTTATACCATCTTTAAAGTTTTTTTTGTCTTCGTTTGATCCACTTGCACGCACATCGCAACTTTAACTTTGGCATAGTATGTGTTACAAAGCATCTAAAACCCGTCTAGTTCTCAAAGAACGGAATAGTCTGTGGACCGGAGTAGCTGTGAAAATAAAGACTAATAGCAGTCTGGGATTTGGAGTGTCAGTGACATTCTAGGGAATAGACTGCGTGCGTCAGTCGGTCACTTTGACTTCCTTTCTTCGGGCGGAAAGGAACCCAGGGAAAAGCGGGCAAGAATTTTTGTCCGAGCTTACGGGCTCAGCTTTGCTCACGTTAATTGGCTTTGTGTCGTATCTACTTCTGGCTTCTTCCCACGTGAGGAGGTCGTAAATTAGCTTGGGGTGTCATTGACAGTTATGATTTTTGATTTTGAGAACGACTTTTGTAAGTACGTTATTTTGAAACTCGTGGAACTGTTTATAATGTACACCTTTGTCTTCATTGTTGTTGAATTTTTTTCCACTAATAATTGTGAATTGCCGTGAGAGCGAAAACCATTATGGCGGAGTCTCCCCTGAGGTTATTCTTCGCTGGCACCCAAGATCAAAAGAAACACAACTCGGTCGCCGACAAGCCGACGGTGTGGGACAAAACACCAATTAAAAAGGACTCAATGAGTATGGTAGGCCTAGATTGGCTGGACACTGGAAGTTCAACGTGTCTTTACTGGACAAGCGGGACTTCTGGCAATAGCTGATTAAACTAGTGCAGCGGGGATTAGCGGGGGCGGTTATCGGGACTAGGTGGTGGGAGAGGCTTAAGGCGGTTATCGGAACTAGGTGGTGGGAGAGGCTTAAGGATAGCATTAATTCTTTCACCGCTGACTATAGCTGTCGACTTGCTCTAGCTAAGGCTAACAAGGTAAAGACATTTAAAGATAGTCTATCCCTGACGGTGGTAAGGGGGTCCTGTAGAGATAGCATTAGCTACGCAGGTATTGGATCGTTTGGCTAGCAAGCTTACCGGGGTCAGGTAATTTGGCATAAGTTAAACAAGAAGCTGTGAGCATGGGCACAGAACCGCGCAAGGAAGAGATTCGTCGAAGTGGCGATCGATATATTCGAGAGGTCGAAACCCCGGAATGGCTTACTCTGAGGTCGGCCGACGGTATGTGCGACGTGTTTTGGCGGCATTTCGAAAGCCGCTTTACCAAGGAGCCTGGTCTTTGTGAAAACTTGTTTTGCAGCTATTTCGCTGAATTTCCTTGACTTACGCAGTTAGCTACGAGGATGAAATCACGGAGGGCAAAGTTCACTTGGCATTGAATAGGGTCGGCAGTGGCAAGTCTCCGGAACTTGATGGTCTACCCTATGAATTGTACTTGAGGCTGTCGCATATCTTTGTACCACTTCTCACAGTGGTTCTGGCAGGTGTCTGTCTCCGATCGAATTTCCAATGGTGGGATCACGCTGTTGAAAAAGTTCAAGCGTTTTTTGAGGAACTTAGATGATTACAGGCACATCACTCTGTTAACTCTGCTAAACACATATCCTGACGGAGCGTTTGCAGTCAGTTGCCGAGATTCTGTCGGGATCTGAACAAACTTGTGCTGTGAAGGGCCTATCAATTCAAAGCAACCTGCATCTGATTCGCACGATTATAGAGAGTGTAAAAGACGAGGAGCAGGCCGCGTTGAGCAATTTAGATTAGTCTATGGCATTTGGTAGGGTCGACTATCTGGCTGCTGTACGGAAGGCCGCCGGATTCAAACTCGACTTCTGCAAGTGGATCAGCCTGCTGTATCGCTCGCCCAGTGTTGTGGTACAGGTAAACGGAAAACGGTCAGGCGCTTTTGCGCTGTCTCGGTCGGTTCGTCAGGCCCGCTGTCTCCACTACATTACGCTATAGCTGGCTAAGAGACAGGGCGTGCAGTCCGGCCTTATGCGTAATTGCTGTCGCTGGTGGGGCTCCAGCCAGGTTTTCTGCGTACGCCAATGACGTATCCATTTTCGTGTCGTCCCGAGACGACATTGAGGTGGTACAGAAGGCGCTTGAGCGGTACCAAAAGGTGACGGGGACGAAAATTAATCGCAACAAGTCGTCCAGCTTGTGGTTAGGTAATTGGAAGGCGATCGCACTTCCGATGGCCTTCAGTTGGACATTCTTGGAGTGTGATTCGAGCCCAAATCTCCATTTGGATAAGAATTGGTCAGAGGTCCTGGCAAAGGTCGGAGCTTCGGTTTAGACTTAGCTTTGACGGCGGTTGTCCGTGAAGGGGATGGCTGAGGCATGTGTTACATATGTTTTTCCCTCATCCTTTACCGGTTGTCGGTGCTCCCTCTCTGTGATGACCATATGAAGTCGATCGAGCGCTTGTTATCCACTCTCTTGTAGGGTAGACGCAAACATCAGCTCAACAGGGATGTCTGTTTCAAACATCCGTGGCAGTTGACAAAGAATTCGAGTTTTTCCCAAGCCTTAATATCACTCCTTCTATTTGAAGGGCTGAGCGCCGACGTAGGCCCCAAAATCAATCGAAATTCTTACTCGGATGTTGAAAGACCTCGCGGTTCATTCCTCGGTCCACTGACCTTTCTCGGCTTCGGAGGCACTGGTGTATTAGTTGAGGGGGTCGCGACAAAGGACCCTCTACGCTCTCGGCTCAGGTTGTCGGCGACAAAGTCGTGCTTCTTTTGGTCTTGGTTGCTAGCGGTGAATTATCTCAGTAACCCTGAGTTTTCGCTTACCTGGCGATTGATTCGGAACGTGCTATCTCTCAATGACATGGCCTTCAGATGTAATAGAATGGATTTGCCCGATTGTCATCGGTGTGACCTTTGTTTTGAGGAAACGGCTTCATACTTTCTGGGACCGTGTTGGCTAGATGACGGCTCGTATCACTCCCGAACAGCTCGTGTCCATCGATCTCGCGTACGCGTATGATAATGTGGTGCCCTCGTATTCCGATGTGAAATAGATGGTGTTTCTGACGTTGCTTGCCATAGCACGAATGGGGATTTGGTCGACGCGGGTGGATGCAATCTTACGATATGAACGTTATTCTTATCAGCATCTGATTAGAATCTTTGAGCATCAGCTCAATATGAAGATCAGATATGATAGAAAGCGTTTGATATCGACAGATTACAGCAAAAGATAGATAAATGTAGCAAGTCTGGTTCGCGTGAATGGAACCAGTCCTGAATTTTTTTAAAAGTCCCTTATGTCACAACGGGACGGTCTCCTGCAAATTCTTCCCTGGTTAAGTTAGACCTTTTTTGTGTACCTAGTTAATGTAAGTAAATGTTGTTCCTGGCTTGTTCTCGGCTTTCTCTTTTGTTATGATCCATGTCGAGATTCCCAACCTTCCCAGTTTGTTTTTCGCCCAACTTTTTATATTTGTCTGGGTCAGTCTTTGATTTCCCAATTACATTGTTTCTATTATTCTCCCTCTTTGTTGTTTGGGTCAGTCTTTGATTTCCAATTACATTGTTTCTATGATTCTCCTCTTTGTTGTCTGGGTCAGTCTTTGATTTCCCAATTACATTGTTTCTATTATTCTCCTCTTTGTTGTTTGGGTCAGTCTTTGATTTCCCAATTACATTGTTTCTATTATTCTCCCTCTTTGTTGTTTGGGTCAGTCTTTGATTTCCCAATTACATTGTTTCTATGATTCTCCCTCTTTTGTTGTCTGGGTCAGTCTTTGATTTCCCAATTACATTGTTTCTGTTATTCTCCCTCTTTGTTGTTTGGGTCAGTCTTTGATTTCCCAATTGCATTGTTTCTATTATTCTCCCTCTTTGTTGTTTGGGTCAGTCTTTGATTTCCCAATTACATTGTTTCTATTATTCTCCCTCTTTGTTGTCTGGGTCAGTCTTTGATTTCCCAATTACATTGTTTATATTATTCTCCTCTTTGTTGTCTGGGTCAGTCTTTGATTTCCCAATTACATTGTTTCTATTATTCTCCTCTTTGTTGTTTGGGTCAGTCTTTGATTTCCCAATTACATTGTTTATATTATTCTCCTCTTTGTTGTCTGGGTCAGTCTTTGATTTCCCAATTACATTGTTTCTATGATTCTCCCTCTTTGTTGTCTGGGTCAGTCTTTGATTTCCCAATTACATTGTTTCTATTATTCTCCTCTTTGTTGTCTGGGTCAGTCTTTGATTTCCCAATTACATTGTTTCTATTATTCTCCTCTTTGTTGTTTGGGTCAGTCTTTGATTTCCCAATTACATTGTTTCTATGATTCTCCCTCTTTGTTGTCTGGGTCAGTCTTTGATTTCCCAATTACATTGTTTATATTATTCTCCCTCTTTGTTGTCTGGGTCAGTCTTTGATTTCCCAATTACATTGTTTCTATTATTCTCCCTCTTTGTTGTTTGGGTCAGTCTTTGATTTCCCAATTACATTGTTTCTATGATTCTCCCTCTTTGTTGTCTGGGTCAGTCTTTGATTTCCCAATTACATTGTTTCTATTATTCTCCCTCTTTGTTGTCTGGGTCAGTCTTTGATTTCCCAATTACATTGTTTCTATGATTCTCCTCTTTGTTGTCTGGGTCAAGTCTTTGATTTCCCAATTACATTGTTTATATTATTCTCCCTCTTTGTTGTCTGGGTCAGTCTTTGATTTCCCAATTACATTGTTTCTATTATTCTCCCTCTTTGTTGTCTGGGTCAGTCTTTGATTTCCCAATTACATTGTTTATATTATTCTCCCTCTTTGTTGTCTGGGTCAGTCTTTGATTTCCCAATTACATTGTTTCTATTATTCTCCTCTTTGTTGTTTGGGTCAGTCTTGATTTCCCAATTACATTGTTGTAATTATTCTCCTCTTTGTTGTCTGGGTCAGTCTTTGATTTCCCAATTACATTGTTTCTATTATTCTCCCTCTTTGTTGTCTGGGTCAGTCTTTGATTTCCCAATTACATTGTTTCTATGATTCTCCCTCTTTGTTGTCTGGGTCAGTCTTTGATTTCCCAATTACATTGTTTATATTATTCTCCCTCTTTGTTGTCTGGGTCAGTCTTTGATTTCCCAATTACATTGTTTCTATTATTCTCCCTCTTTGTTGTCTGGGTCAGTCTTTGATTTCCCAATTACATTGTTTATATTATTCTCCCTCTTTGTTGTCTGGGTCAGTCTTTGATTTCCCAATTACATTGTTTCTATTATTCTCCCTCTTTGTTGTCTGGGTCAGTCTTTGATTTCCCAATTACATTGTTTCTATTATTCTCCCTCTTTGTTGTCTAGGTCAGTCTTTGATTTCCCAATTACATTGTTTCTATGATTCTCCCTCTTTGTTGTCTGGGTCAGTCTTTGATTTCCCAATTACATTGTTTATATTATTCTCCCTCTTTGTTGTTTTGGGTCAGTCTTTGATTTCCCAATTACATTGTTTCTATTATTCTCCCTCTTTGTTGTTTGGGTCAGTCTTTGATTTCCCAATTACATTGTTTCTATGATTCTCCCTCTTTGTTGTCTGGGTCAGTCTTTGATTTCCCAATTACATTGTTTCTATTATTCTCCTCTTTGTTGTCTGGGTCAGTCTTTGATTTCCCAATTACATTGTTTCTATTATTCTCCCTCTTTGTTCTTTGGGTCAGTCTTTGATTTCCCAATTACATTGTTTCTATTATTCTCCCTCTTTGTTGTCTGGGTCAGTCTTTGATTTCCCCAATTACATTGTTTCTATTATTCTCCCTCTTTGTTGTTTGGGTCAGTCTTTGATTTCCCAATTACATTGTTTCTATTATTCTCCCTCTTTATTTGTCTGGGTCGATGTTTGATTTCCCAATTACATTGTTTCTATTATTCTCCCTCTTTGTTGTCTGGGTCAGTCTTTGATTTCCCAATTACATTGTTTCTATGATTCTCCTCTTTGTTGTCTGGGTCAGTCTTTGATTTCCCAATTACATTGTTTATATTATTCTCCTCTTTGTTGTTTGGGTCAGTCTTTGATTTCCCAATTACATTGTTTCTATTATTCTCCCTCTTTGTTGTTTGGGTCAGTCTTTGATTTCCCAATTACATTGTTTCTATGATTCTCCTCTTTGTTGTCTGGGTCAGTCTTTGATTTCCCAATTACATTGTTTATATTATTCTCCCTCTTTGTTGTCTGGGTCAGTCTTTGATTTCCCAATTACATTGTTTCTATGATTCTCCTCTTTGTTGTCTGGGTCAGTCTTTGATTTCCCAATTACATTGTTTATATTATTCTCCTCTTTGTTGTCTAGGTCGGTCTTTGATTTCCCAATTACATTGTTTCTATTATTCTCCCTCTTTGTTGTCTGGGTCAGTCTTTGATTTCCTAATTACATTGTTTCTATTATTCTCCCTCTTTGTTGTTTGGGTCAGTCTTTGATTTCCAATTACATTGTTTCTATTATTCTCCCTCTTTGTTGTCTGGGTCAGTCTTTGATTTCCCAATTACATTGTTTATATTATTCTCCTCTTTGTTGTCTGGGTCAGTCTTTGATTTCCCAATTACATTGTTTCTATGATTCTCCCTCTTTGTTGTCTGGGTCAGTCTTTGATTTCCCAATTACATTGTTTCTATGATTCTCCCTCTTTGTTGTTTGGGTCAGTCTTTGATTTCCCAATTACATTGTTTATATTATTCTCCCTCTTTGTTGTCTGGGTCAGTCTTTGATTTCTAATTACATTTTTTCTATTATTCTCCCTCTTTGTTGTTTGGGTCAGTCTTTGATTTCCCAATTACATTGTTTCTATTATTCTCCCTCTTTGTTGTTTGGGTCAGTCTTTGATTTCCCAATTACATTGTTTCTATTATTCTCCCTCTTTGTTGTCTGGGTCAGTCTTTGATTTCCCAATTACATTGTTTATATTATTCTCCTCTTTGTTGTCTGGGTCAGTCTTTGATTTCCCAATTCATTGTTTCTATGATTCTCCTCTTTGTTGTCTGGGTCAGTCTTTGATTTCCCAATTACATTGTTTCTATGATTCTCCCTCTTTGTTGTTGGGTCAGTCTTTGATTTCCTAATTACATTGTTTATATTATTCTCCTCTTTGTTGTCTGGGTCAGTCTTTGATTTCCTAATTACATTTTTTTTTCTATTATTCTCCCTCTTTGTTGTTTGGGTCAGTCTTTGATTTCCCAATTACATTGTTTCTATTATTCTCCTCTTTGTTGTTTGGGTCAGTCTTTGATTTCCCAATTACATTGTTTCTATGATTCTCCCTCTTTGTTGTCTGGGTCAGTCTTTGATTTCAATTACATTGTTTATATTATTCTCCCTCTTTGTTGTCTGGGTCAGTCTTTGATTTCCCAATTACGTGTTTAATATTCTCCCTCTTTGTTGTCTGGTCAGTCTTTGATTTCCCAATTACATTGTTTCTATGATTCTCCCTCTTTGTTGTTTGGGTCAGTCTTTGATTTCCCAATTACATTGTTTCTATTATTCTCCCTCTTTGTTGTTTTGGGTCAGTCTTTGATTTCCCAATTACATTGTTTCTATTATTCTCCCTCTTTGTTGTTTGGGTCAGTCTTTGATTTCCCAATTACATTGTTTCTATTATTCTCCTCTTTGTTGTTTGGGTCAGTCTTTGATTTCCCAATTACATTGTTTCTATGATTCTCCCTCTTTGTTGTTTGGGTCAGTCTTTGATTTCCCAATTACATTGTTCTATTCTCCCTCTTTGTTGTCTGGGTCAGTCCTTTGATTTCCCAATTGCATTGTTTATATTATTCTCCTCTTTGTTGTCTGGGTCAGTCTTTGATTTCCTAATTACATTTTTCTATTATTCTCCCTCTTTGTTGTTTGGGTCAGTCTTTGATTTCCCAATTACATTGTTTCTATTATTCTCCTCTTTGTTGTTTTAGGTCCAGTCTTTTGATTTCCCAGACTACATTGTTTCTATGATTCTCCCTCTTTGTTGTCTGGGTCAGTCTTTGATTTCCCAATTACATTGTTTATATTATTCTCCCTCTTTGTTGTCTGGGTCAGTCTTTGATTTCCCAATTACATTGTTTCTATTATTCTCCTCTTTGTTGTCTGGGTCAGTCTTTGATTTCCCAATTACATTGTTCTATTATTCTCCCTCTTTGTTGTCTGGGTCAGTCTTTGATTTCCAATTACATTGTTTCTATTATTCTCCCTCTTTGTTGTTTGGGTCAGTCTTTGATTTCCCAGTACATTGTTTCTATTATTCTCCTCTTTGTTGTCTGGGTCAGTCTTTGATTTCCCAATTACATTGTTTATATTATTCTCCCTCTTTGTTGTCTGGGTCAGTCTTTGATTTCCCAATTACATTGTTTCTATGATTCTCCCTCTTTGTTGTCTGGGTCAGTCTTTGATTTCCCCAATTACATTGTTTCTATGATTCTCCCTCTTTGTTGTTTGGGTCAGTCTTTGATTTCCCAGTACATTGTTTATATTATTCTCCTCTTTGTTGTCTGGGTCAGTCTTTAGTTTCCTAATTACATTTTTTCTATTATTCTCCCCTCTTTGTTGTTTGGGTCAGTCTTTGATTTCCCAATTACATTGTTTCTATTATTCTCCTCTTTGTTGTTTGGGTCAGTCTTTGATTTCCCAATTACATTGTTTCTATGATTCTCCCTCTTTGTTGTCTGGGTCAGTCTTTGATTTCCCAATTACATTGTTTATATTATTCTCCTCTTTGTTGTCTGGGTCAGTCTTTGATTTCCCAATTACATTGTTTCTATTATTCTCCTCTTTGTTGTCTGGGTCAGTCTTTGATTTCCCAATTGCATTGTTTCTATTATTCTCCTCTTTGTTGTCTGGGTCAGTCTTTGATTTCCCAATTACATTGTTTCTATTATTCTCCTCTTTGTTGTTTGGGTCAGTCTTTGATTTCCCAATTACATTGTTTCTATTATTCTCCTCTTTGTTGTTGGGTCAGTCTTTGATGTCCCAATTGCATTGTTTCTATTATTCTCCTCTTTGTTGTTTGGGTCAGTCTTTGATTTCCCAATTACATTGTTTCTATGATTCTCCTCTTTGTTGTCTGGGTCAGTCTTTGATTTCCCAATTACATTGTTTGTATTCTCCCTCTTTGTTGTTTGGGTCAGTCTTTGATTTCCCAATTACATTGTTTCTATTATTCTCCCTCTTTGTTGTTTGGGTCAGTCTTTGATTTCCCAATTACATTCTATTATTCTCCCTCTTTGTTGTCTGGGTCAGTCTTTGATTTCCCAATTACATTGTTTATATTATTCTCCCTCTTTGTTGTACAGATTCAGTCTTTGATTTTCCCAATTACATTGTTTCTATTATTCTCCCTCTTTGTTGTTTGGGTCAGTCTTTGATTTTCCCAATTACATTGTTTATATTATTCTCCTCTTTGTTGTCTGGGTCAGTCTTTGATTTCCCAATTACATTGTTTCTATGATTCTCCCTCTTTGTTGTCTGGGTCAGTCTTTGATTTCCCAATTACATTGTTTCTATTATTCTCCCTCTTTGTTGTCTGGGTCAGTCTTTGATTTCCCAATTACATTGTTTCTATTATTCTCCCTCTTTGTTGTTTGGGTCAGTCTTTGATTTCCCAATTACATTGTTTCTATGATTCTCCCTCTTTGTTGTCTGGGTCAGTCTTTGATTTCCCAATTACATTGTTTATATTATTCTCCCTCTTTGTTGTCTGGGTCAGTCACTGATTTCCCAATTACATTGTTTCTATTATTCTCCCTCTTTTGTTGTTTGGGTCAGTCTTTGATTTCCCAATTACATTGTTTCTATGATTCTCCCTCTTTGTTGTCTGGGTCAGTCTTTGATTTCCCAATTACATTGTTTCTATTATTCTCCCTCTTTGTTGTCTGGGTCAGTCTTTGATTTCCCAATTACATTGTTTCTATGATTCTCCCTCTTTGTTGTCTGGGTCAGTCTTTGATTTCCCAATTACATTGTTTATATTATTCTCCCTCTTTGTTGTCTGGGTCAGTCTTTGATTTCCCAATTACATTGTTTCTATTATTCTCCTCTTTGTTGTCTGGGTCAGTCTTTGATTTCCCAATTACATTGTTTATATTATTCTCCCTCTTTGTTGTCTGGGTCAGTCTTTGATTTCCCAATTACATTGTTTCTATTATTCTCCTCTTTGTTGTTTGGGTCAGTCTTTGATTTCCCAATTACATTGTTTATATTATTCTCCCTCTTTGTTGTCTGGGTCAGTCTTTGATTTTCCCAATTACATTGTTTCTATTATTCTCCTGTTGTTGTCTGGGTCAGTCTTTGATTTCCCAATTACATTGTTTCTATGATTCTCCCTCTTTGTTGTCTGGGTCAGTCTTTGATTCCCAATTACATTGTTTATATTATTCTCCCTCTTTGTTGTCTGGGTCAGTCTTTGATTTCCCAATTACATTGTTTCTATTATTCTCCTCTTTGTTGTCTGGGTCAGTCTTTGATTTCCCAATTCATTGTTTGCTATTATTCTCCCTCTTTGTTGTCTGGGTCAGTCTTTGATTTCCCAATTACATTGTTTCTATTATTCTCCTCTTTGTTGTCTGGGTCAGTCTTTGATTTCCCAATTACATTGTTTCTATTATTCTCCTCTTTGTTGTCTGGGTCAGTCTTTGATTTCCCAATTACATTGTTTCTATGATTCTCCTCTTTGTTGTCTGGGTCAGTCTTTGATTTCCCAATTACATTGTTTATATTATTCTCCCTCTTTGTTGTTTTGGGTCAGTCTTTGATTTCCCAATTACATTGTTTCTATTATTCTCCCTCTTTGTTGTTTGGGTCAATCTTTGATTTCCCAGTACATTGTTTCTATGATTCTCCTCTTTGTTGTCTGGGTCAGTCTTTGATTTCCCAATTGCATTGTTTCTATTATTCTCCCTCTTTGTTGTCTGGGTCAGTCTTTGATTTCCCAATTACATTGTTTTCTATTATTCTCCCTCTTTGTTGTTTGGGTCAGTCTTTGATTTCCCAATTACATTGTTTCTATTATTCTCCTCTTTGTTGTCTGGGTCAGTCTTTGATTTCCCAATTACATTGTTTCTATTATTCTCCCTCTTTGTTGTTTGGGTCAGTCTTTGATTTCCCAATTACATTGTTTCTATTATTCTCCCTCTTTGTTGTCTGGGTCAGTCTTTGATTTCCCAATTACATTGTTTCTATTATTCTCCCTCTTTGTTGTCTGGGTCAGTCTTTGATTTCCCAATTTACATTTGTTTCTATGATTCTCCCTCTTTGTTGTCTGGGTCAGTCTTTGATTTCCCAATTACATTGTTTATATTATTCTCCCTCTTTGTTGTTTGGGTCAGTCTTTGATTTCCCAATTACATTGTTTCTATTATTCTCCCTCTTTGTTGTTTGGGTTGGTCTTTGATTTCCCCAGTGCATTTGTTTCTATGATTCTCCCTCTTTGTTGTCTGGGTCAGTCTTTGATTTCCCAATTACATTGTTTATATTATTCTCCCTCTTTGTTGTCTGGGTCAGTCTTTGATTTCCAATTACATTGTTTCTATGATTCTCCCTCTTTTGTTGTCTAGGTCAGTCTTTGATTTCCCAATTACATTGTTTATATTATTCTCCCTCTTTGTTGTCTGGGTCGGTCTTTGATTTCTGAGTACATTGTTTCTATTATTCTCCCTCTTTGTTGTCTGGGTCAGTCTTTGATTTCCCAATTACATTGTTTCTGTATTCTCCTCTTTGTTGTTGGGTCAGTCTTTGATTTCCCAATTACATTGTTTCTATTATTCTCCCTCTTTGTTGTCTGGGTCAGTCTTTGATTTCCCAATTACATTGTTTATTCTCCTCTTTGTTGTCTGGGTCAGTCTTTGATTTCCCAATTACATTGTTTCTATGATTCTCCCTCTTTGTTGTCTGGGTCAGTCTTTGATTTCCCAATTACATTGTTTCTATGATTCTCCCTCTTTGTTGTTTGGGTCAGTCTTTGATTTCCCAATTACATTGTTTATATTATTCTCCCTCTTTGTTGTCTGGGTCAGTCTTTGATTTCTAATTACATTTTTTCTATTCTCCCTCTTTGTTGTTTGGGTCAGTCTTTGATTTCCCAATTACATTGTTTCTATTATTCTCCCTCTTTGTTGTTTGGGTCAGTCTTTGATTTCCCAATTACATTGTTTCTATTATTCTCCCTCTTTGTTGTCTAGGTCAGTCTTTGATTTCCCAATTACATTGTTTATATTATTCTCCCTCTTTGTTGTCTGGGTCAGTCTTTGATTTCCCAATTACATTGTTTCTATGATTCTCCCTCTTTGTTGTCTGGGTCAGTCTTTGATTTCCCAATTACATTGTTTCTATGATTCTCCCTCTTTGTTGTTTTGGGTCAGTCTTTGATTTCCCAATTACATTGTTTATATTATTCTCCCTCTTTGTTGTCTGGGTCAGTCTTTGATTTCCTAATTACATTTTTTCTATTATTCTCCTCTTTGTTGTTTTGGGTCAGTCTTTGATTTCTAATTATTGTTTCTATTATTCTCCCTCTTTGTTGTTTGGGTCAGTCTTTGATTTCCCAATTACATTGTTTCTATGATTCTCCCTCTTTGTTGTCTGGGTCAGTCTTTGATTTCCCAATTACATTGTTTATATTATTCTCCCTCTTTGTTGTCTGGGTCAGTCTTTGATTTCCCAATTACATTGTTTATATTATTCTCCCTCTTTGTTGTCTGGGTCAGTCTTTGATTTCCCAATTACATTGTTTCTATGATTCTCCCTCTTTGTTGTTTGGGTCAGTCTTTGATTTTCCCAATTACATTGTTTCTATTATTCTCCTCTTTGTTGTTTGGGTCAGTCTTTGATTTCCCAATTACATTGTTTCTATTATTCTCCTCTTTGTTGTTTGGGTCAGTCTTTGATTTCCAGTGCATTTGAGCTCTATTATTCTTTCCCCTCTTTGTTGTTAGGTCCAGTCTTTGATTTCCCAATTACATTGTTTCTATGATTCTCCCTCTTTGTTGTTTGGGTCAGTCTTTGATTTCCCAATTACATTGTTTCTATTATTCTCCTCTTTGTTGTCTGGGTCAGTCTTTGATTTCCCAATTACATTGTTTATATTATTCTCCCTCTTTGTTGTCTGGGTCAGTCTTTGATTTCTAATTACATTTTTTCTATTATTCTCCCTCTTTGTTGTTTGGGTCAGTCTTTGATTTCCCAATTACATTGTTTCTATTATTCTCCCTCTTTGTTGTTTGGGTCAGTCTTTGATTTCCCAATTACATTGTTTCTATGATTCTCCCTCTTTGTTGTCTGGGTCAGTCTTTGATTTCCCAATTACATTGTTTATATTATTCTCCTCTTTGTTGTCTGGGTCAGTCTTTGATGTTCCCAATTACATTGTTTCTATTATTCTCCCTCTTTGTTGTCTGGGTCAGTCTTTGATTTCCCAATTACATTGTTTCTATTATTCTCCTCTTTGTCTGGGTCAGTCTTTGATTTCCCAATTACATTGTTTCTATTATTCTCCCTCTTTGTTGTTTGGGTCAGTCTTTGATTTCCCAATTACATTGTTTCTATTATTCTCCTCTTTTATTCTGGGTCAGTCTTTGATTTCCCAATTACATTGTTTATATTATTCTCCCTCTTTGTTGTCTGGGTCAGTCTTTGATTTCCTAATTACATTTTTTCTATTATTCTCCCTCTTTGTTGTTTGGGTCCAGTCTTTGATTTCCCAATTACATTGTTTCTATTATTCTCCCTCTTTGTTGTTTGGGTCAGTCTTTGATTTCCCAATTACATTGTTTCTATGATTCTCCCTCTTTGTTGTCTGGGTCAGTCTTTGATTTCCCAATTACATTGTTTATATTATTCTCCCTCTTTGTTGTCTGGGTCAGTCTTTGATTTCCCAATTGCATTGTTTCTATTATTCTCCTCTTTGTTGTCTGGGTCAGTCTTTGATTTCCCAATTACATTGTTTCTATTATTCTCCTCTTTGTTGTCTGGGTCAGTCTTTGATTTCCCAATTACATTGTTTTCTGTGTCTCCTCTTTGTTGTTTGGGTTAGTCTTTGATTTCCCAATTACATTGTTTCTATTATTCTCCCTCTTTGTTGTTTGGGTCAGTCTTTGATTTCCCAATTACATTGTTTCTATTATTCTCCCTCTTTGTTGTTTGGGTCAGTCTTTGATTTCCCAATTACATTGTTTCTATGATTCTCCCTCTTTGTTGTTTGGGTCAGTCTTTGATTTCCCAATTACATTGTTTCTATTATTCTCCCTCTTTGTTGTCTGGGTCAGTCTTTGATTTCCCAATTACATTGTTTATATTATTCTCCCTCTTTGTTGTCTGGGTCAGTCTTTGATTTCCTAATTACATTTTTTTCTATTATTCTCCTCTTTGTTGTTTGGGTCAGTCTTTGATTTCCCAATTACATTGTTTCTATTATTCTCCCTCTTTGTTGTTTGGGTCAGTCTTTGATTTCCCAATTACATTGTTTCTATGATTCTCCTCTTTGTTGTCTGGGTCAGTCTTTGATTTCCCAATTACATTGTTTATATTATTCTCCCTCTTTGTTGTCTGGGTCAGTCTTTGATTTCCCAATTACATTGTTTCTATTATTCTCCCTCTTTGTTGTCTGGGTCAGTCTTTGATTTCCCCAATTACATTGTTTCTATTATTCTCCCTCTTTGTTGTCTGGGTCAGTCTTTGATTTCCCAATTACATTGTTTCTATTATTCTCCCTCTTTGTTGTCTGGGTCAGTCTTTGATTTCCCAATTACATTGTTTCTATTATTCTCCCACTTTGTTGTCTGGGTCAGTCTTTGATTTCCCAATTACATTGTTTCTATTATTCTCCCTCTTTGTTGTCTGGGTCAGTCTTTGATTTCCCAATTACATTGTTTTCTATTATTCTCCCTCTTTGTTGTCTGGGTCAGTCTTTGATTTCCCAATTACATTGTTTCTATTATTCTCCCTCTTTGTTGTCTGGGTCAGTCTTTGATTTCCCAATTACATTGTTTCTATTATTCTCCCACTTTGTTGTCTGGGTCAGTCTTTGATTTCCCAATTACATTGTTTCTATTATTCTCCCTCTTTGTTGTCTGGGTCAGTCTTTGATTTCCCAATTACATTGTTTCTATTATTCTCCTCTTTGTTGTCTGGGTCAGTCTTTGATTTCCCAATTACATTGTTTCTATTATTCTCCTCTTTGTTGTCTGGGTCAGTCTTTGATTTCCCAATTACATTGTTTCTATTATTCTCTTCCACTTTGTTGTCTGGGTCAGTCTTTGATTTCCAATTACATTGTTTCTATTATTCTCCTCTTTGTTGTTTGGGTCAGTCTTTGATTTTCCCAATTACATTGTTTATATTATTCTCCCTCTTTGTTGTCTGGGTCAGTCTTTGATTTCCCAATTACATTGTTTCTATGATTCTCCTCTTTGTTGTTTGGGTCAGTCTTTGATTTCCCAATTACATTGTTTATATTATTCTCCTCTTTGTTGTTTGGGTCAGTCTTTGATTTCCCAATTACATTGTTTCTATGATTCTCCCTCTTTGTTGTCTGGGCCAGTCTTTGATTTCCCAATTACATTGTTTATATTATTCTCCTCTTTGTTGTCTGGGTCAGTCTTTGATTTCCCAATTACATTGTTTCTATTATTCTCCTCTTTGTTGTCTGGGTCAGTCTTTGATTTCCCAATTACATTGTTTATATTATTCTCCCTCTTTGTTGTCTGGGTCAGTCTTTGATTTCCCATTTAAAATTACATTGTTTCTATTATTCTCCCTCTTTGTTGTCTGGGTCAGTCTTTGATTTCCCAATTACATTGTTTCTATGATTCTCCCTCTTTGTTGTCTGGGTCAGTCTTTGATTTCCCAATTACATTGTTTATATTATTCTCCCTCTTTGTTGTCTGGGTCAGTCTTTGATTTCCCAATTGCATTGTTTCTATTATTCTCCCTCTTTGTTGTCTGGGTCAGTCTTTGATTTCCCAAGATTATTGTTTATATTATTCTCCCTCTTTTGTTGTCTGGGTCAGTCTTTGATTTCCCAATTACATTGTTTCTATTATTCTCCCTCTTTGTTGTCTGGGTCAGTCTTTGATTTCCCAATTGCCACATTGTTTCTATTATTCTCCCTCTTTGTTGTCTGGGTCAGTCTTTGATTTCCCAATTACATTGTTTCTATTATTCTCCCTCTTTGTTGTTTGGGTCAGTCTTTGATTTCCCAATTACATTGTTTCTATTATTCTCCTCTTTGTTGTTTGGGTCAGTCTTTGATTTCCCAATTACATTGTTTCTATGATTCTCCCTCTTTGTTGTCTGGTCAGTCTTTGATTTCCCATTACATTGTTTTCTAGGATTCTCCCTCTTTGTTGTTTAGGTCAGTCTTTGATTTCCCAATTACATTGTTTCTATTATTCTCCCTCTTTGTTGTCTGGGATAGTCTTTGATTTCCCAATTACATTGTTTCTATTATTCTCCCTCTTTGTTGTCTGGGTCAGTCTTTGATTTCCCAATTACATTGTTTCTATTATTCTCCCTCTTTGTTGTTTGGGTCAGTCTTTGATTTCCCAATTACATTGTTTATATTATTCTCCCTCTTTGTTGTTTGGGTCAGTCTTTGATTTCCCAATTACATTGTTTCTATTATTCTCCCTCTTTGTTGTCTGGGTCAGTCTTTGATTTCCCAATTACATTGTTTTCTATTATTCTCCCTCTTTGTTGTCTGGGTCAGTCTTTGATTTCCCAATTACATTGTTTCTATGATTCTCCCTCTTTGTTGTTTGGGTCAGTCTTTGATTCCCAATTACATTGTTATATTATTCTCCTCTTTGTTGTTTGGGTCAGTCTTTGATTTCCCAATTACATTGTTTCTATTATTCTCCCTCTTTGTTGTTTGGGTCAGTCTTTGATTTCCCAATTACATTGTTTATATTATTCTCCTCTTTGTTGTCTAGGTCAGTCTTTGATTTCCCAATTACATTGTTTCTATGATTCTCCTCTTTGTTGTTTGGGTCAGTCTTTGATTTCCCAATTACATTGTTTATATTATTATTCTCCCTCTTTGTTGTTTAGATTCAGTCTTTGATTTCCCAATTACATTGTTTCTATTATTCTCCTCTTTGTTGTTTGGGTCAGTCTTTGATTTCCCAATTACATTGTTTATATTATTCTCCCTCTTTGTTGTCTGGGTCAGTCTTTGATTTCCCAATTACATTGTTTCTATGATTCTCCCTCTTTGTTGTTTGGGTCAGTCTTTGATTTCCCAATTGCATTGTTTATATTATTCTCCCTCTTTGTTGTTTGGGTCAGTCTTTGATTTCCCAATTACATTGTTTCTATTATTCTCCCTCTTTGTTGTTTGGGTCAGTCTTTGATTTCCCAATTACATTGTTTATATTATTCTCCTCTTTGTTGTCTGGGTCAGTCTTTGATTTCCCAATTACATTGTTTCTATGATTCTCCCTCTTTGTTGTTTGGGTCAGTCTTTGATTTCCCAATTACATTGTTTATATTATTCTCCCTCTTTGTTGTTTGGGTCAGTCTTTGATTTCCCAATTACATTGTTTTCTATTCTCCTCTTTGTTGTTTGGGTCAGTCTTTGATTTCCCAATTGCAATTTATATTATTCTCCCTCTTTGTTGTCTGGGTCAGTCTTTGATTTCCCAATTGCATTGTTTCTATGATTCTCCCTCTTTGTTGTTTGGGTCAGTCTTTGATTTCCCAATTACATTGTTTAGCATATTATTCTCCCTCTTTGTTGTTTGGGTCAGTCTTTGATTTCCAATTACATTGTTTCTATTATTCTCCTCTTTGTTGTTTGGGTCAGTCTTTGATTTCCCAATTACATTGTTTATATTATTCTCCCTCTTTGTTGTCTGGGTCAGTCTTTGATTTCCCAATTACATTGTTTCTGTGATTCTCCCTCTTTGTTGTTTGGGTCAGTCTTTGATTTCCCAATTACATTGTTTATATTATTCTCCCTCTTTGTTGTTTGGGTCAGTCTTTGATTTCCCAATTACATTGTTTCTATTATTCTCCTCTTTGTTGTTTGGGTCAGTCTTTGATTTCCCAATTACATTGTTTATATTATTCTCCCTCTTTGTTGTCTGGGTCAGTCTTTGATTTCCCAATTACATTGTTTCTATGATTCTCCCTCTTTGTTGTTTGGGTCAGTCTTTGATTTCCCAATTACATTGTTTCTATGATTCTCCCTCTTTGTTGTCTGGGCCAGTCTTTGATTTCCCAATTACATTGTTTATATTATTCTCCCTCTTTGTTGTCTGGGTCAGTCTTTGATTTCCCAATTACATTGTTTCTATTATTCTCCTCTTTGTTGTCTGGGTCAGTCTTTGATTTCCCAATTACATTGTTTATATTATTCTCCCTCTTTGTTGTCTGGGTCAGTCTTTGATTTCCCAATTACATTGTTTCTATTATTCTCCCTCTTTGTTGTCTGGGTCAGTCTTTGATTTCCCAATTACATTGTTTCTATGATTCTCCTCTTTGTTGTCTGGGTCAGTCTTTGATTTCCCAATTACATTGTTTCTATGATTCTCCTCTTTGTTGTCTGGGTCAGTCTTTGATTTCCCAATTACATTGTTTATATTATTCTCCCTCTTTGTTGTCTGGGTCAGTCTTTGATTTCCCAATTACATTGTTTCTATTCCTCCCTCTTTGTTGTCTGGGTCAGTCTTTGATTTCCCAATTACATTGTTTTTTTCTATTATTCTCCCTCTTTGTTGTCTGGGTCAGTCTTTGATTTCCCAATTACATTGTTTCTATTATTCTCCCTCTTTGTTGTCTGGGTCAGTCTTTGATTTCCCAATTACATTGTTTCTATTATTCTCTCTTTGTTGTCTGGGTCAGTCTTTGATTTCCCAATTACATTGTTTATATTCTCCTCTTTGTTGTTTGGGTCAGTCTTTGATTTCCCAATTACATTGTTTCTATTATTCTCCTCTTTGTTGTTTGGGTCAGTCTTTGATTTCCCAATTGCATTGTTTCTATGATTCTCCCTCTTTGTTGTCTGGGCCAGTCTTTGATTTCCCAATTACATTGTTTCTAGGATTCTCCCTCTTTGTTGTTTGGGTCAGTCTTTGATTTCCCAATTACATTGTTTCTATTATTCTCCCTCTTTGTTGTCTGGGTCAGTCTTTGATTTCCCAATTACATTGTTTATATTATTCTCCTCTTTGTTGTCTGGGTCAGTCTTTGATTTCCCAATTACATTGTTTCTATTATTCTCCCTCTTTGTTGTTTGGGTCAGTCTTTGATTTCCCAATTACATTGTTTATATTATTCTCCCTCTTTGTTGTTTGGGTCAGTCTTTGATTTCCCAATTACATTGTTTCTATTATTCTCCCTCTTTTGTTGTCTGGGTCAGTCTTTGATTTCCCAATTACATTGTTTCTATTATTCTCCCTCTTTGTTGTCTGGGTCAGTCTTTTTTGATTTCCCAATTACATTGTTTCTATGATTCTCCCTCTTTGTTGTTTGGGTCAGTCTTTGATTTCCCAATTACATTGTTTATATTATTCTCCCTCTTTGTTGTTTGGGTCAGTCTTGATTTCCCAATTACATTGTTTCTATTATTCTCCTCTTTGTTGTTTGGGTCAGTCTTTGATTTCCCAATTACATTGTTTATATTATTCTCCTCTTTGTTGTCTGGGTCAGTCTTTGATTTCCCAATTACATTGTTTCTATGATTCTCCTCTTTGTTGTTTGGGTCAGTCTTTGATTTCCCAATTACATTGTTTATATTATTCTCCCTCTTTGTTGTTTGGGTCAGTCTTTGATTTCCAATTCTGTTGTTTCTATTATTCTCCCTCTTTGTGGTTTGGGTCAGTCTTTGATTTCCCAATTCATTGTTTATATTATTCTCCCTCTTTGTTGTCTGGGTCAGTCTTTGATTTCCCAATTACATTGTTTCTATGATTCTCCCTCTTTGTTGTTTGGGTCAGTCTTTGATTTCCCAATTACATTGTTTATATTATTCTCCCCTCTTTGTTGTTTGGGTCAGTCTTTGATTTCCCAATTACATTGTTTTCTATTATTCTCCCTCTTTGTTGTTTGGGTCAGTCTTTGATTTCCCAATTACATTGTTTATATTATTCTCCCTCTTTGTTGTCTGGGTCAGTCTTTGATTTCCCAATTACATTGTTTCTATGATTCTCCCTCTTTGTTGTTTGGGTCAGTCTTTGATTTCCCAATTACATTGTTTATATTATTCTCCCTCTTTGTTGTTTGGGTCAGTCTTTGATTTCCCAGTACATTGTTTCTATTATTCTCCCTCTTTGTTGTTTGGGTCAGTCTTTGATTTCCCAATTACATTGTTTATATTATTCTCCTCTTTGTTGTCTGGGTCAGTCTTTGATTTCCCAATTACATTGTTTCTATGATTCTCCTCTTTGTTGTTTGGGTCAGTCTTTGATTTCCCAATTACATTGTTTATATTCTCCCTCTTTGTTGTTTGGGTCAGTCTTTGATTTCCCAATTACATTGTTTCTATTATTCTCCCTCTTTGTTGTCTGGGTCTAGTCTTTGTTTCCAGACCATTGTTTCTCTGTGGGTCACTCTTTGATTTCCCAATTACATTGTTTCTATTATTCTCCCTCTTTGTTGTTTGGGTCAGTCTTTGATTTCCCAATTACATTGTTTCTATGATTCTCCCTCTTTGTTGTCTGGGTCAGTCTTTGATTTCCCAATTACATTGTTTCTATTATTCTCCCTCTTTGTTGTTTGGGTCAGTCTTTGATTTCCCAATTACATTGTTTCTATGATTCTCCCTCTTTGTTGTCTGGGTCAGTCTTTGATTTCCCAATTACATTGTTTATATTATTCTCCCTCTTTGTTGTCTGGGTCAGTCTTTGATTTCCCAATTACATTGTTTCTATGATTCTCCCTCTTTGTTGTTTGGGTCAGTCTTTGATTTCCCAATTACATTGTTTCTATTATTCTCCCTCTTTGTTGTTTGGGTCAGTCTTTGATTTCCCAATTACATTGTTTCTATTATTCTCCCTCTTTGTTGTCTGGGTCGGTCTTTGATTTCCCAATTACTTTGTTTGTATTATTCTCCCTCTTTGTTGTCTGGGCCAGTCTTTGATTTCCCAATTACATTGTTTCTATTATTGCCCCTCTTTGTTGTCTGGGTCGGTCTTTGATTTCCCAATTACATTGTTTGTATTATTCTCCTCTTTGTTGTCTGGGTCAGTCTTTGATTTCCCAATTACATTGTTTCTATTATCCTCCTCTTTGTTGTCTGGGTCAGTCTTTGATTTCCCAATTACATTGTTTCTATTATTCTCCTCTTTTTGTTGTCTGGGTCGGTCTTTGATTTCCCAATTACATTGTTTGTATTCTCCCTCTTTGTTGTCTGGGTCGGTCTTTGATTTCCCAATTACATTGTTTATATTATCTCCCTCTTTTGTTGTCTGATTGATCTTTGATTTTCCAATTACATTGTTTCTATTATCCTCCCTCTTTGTTGTCTGGGTCAGTCTTTGATTTCCCAATTATTGTTTCTATTATTCTCCCTCTTTGTTGTTTGGGTCAGTCTTTGATTTCCCAATTACATTGTTTCTAATATTCTCCTCTTTGTTGTCTGGGTCGGTCTTTGATTTCCCAATTACATTGTTTATATTATCCTCCTCTTTGTTGTCTGGGTCAGTCTTTGATTTCCCAATTACATTGTTTATATTATTCTCCTCTTTGTTGTTTGGGTCAGTCTTTGATTTCCCAATTTACATTGTTTCTATTATTCTCCTCTTTGTTGTTTGGGTCAGTCTTTGATTTCCCAATTACATTGTTTATGATTCTCCCTCTTTGTTGTCTGGGTTAGTCTTTGATTTCCCAATTACATTGTTCTATTATTCTCCCTCTTTGTTGTTTGGGTCAGTCTTTGATTTCCCAATTTACATTGTTTTCTATTATTCTCCTCTTTGTTGTTTGGGTCAGTCTTTGATTTCCCAATTACATTGTTTCTATTATTCTCCCTCTTTGTTGTTTGGGTCAGTCTTTGATTTCCCAATTAGAACATTTCTATTATTCTCTCTTTGTTGTTTGGGTCAAGTCTTTGATTTCTAATTACATTGTTTCTATTATTCTCCCTCTTTGTTGTCTGGGTTAGTCTTTGATTTCCCAATTACATTGTTTGTATTATTCTCCCTCTTTGTTGTCTGGGTCGGTCTTTGATTTCCCAATTACATTGTTTGTATTATTCTCCCTCTTTGTTGTCTGGGTCAGTCTTTGATTTCCCAATTACATTGTTTCTATTATTCTCCTCTTTGTTGTTTGGGTCAGTCTTTGATTTCCCAATTACATTGTTTCTATGATTCTCCCTCTTGTTGTCTGGGTCAGTCTTTGATTTCCCAATTACATTGTTTCTATTATTCTCCCTCTTTGTTGTTTGGGTCAGTCTTTGATTTCCCAATTACATTGTTTCTATTATTCTCCCTCTTTGTTGTTTGGGTCAGTCTTTGATTTCCCAATTACATTGTTTCTATTATTCTCCTCTTTGTTGTCTGGGTCAGTCTTTGATTTCCCAATTACATTGTTTCTATTATTCTCCTCTTTGTTGTCTGAGTCAGTCTTTGATTTCCCAATTACATTGTTTCTATTATTCTCCCTCTTTGTTGTTTGGGTCAGTCTTTGATTTCCCAATTACATTGTTTCTATTATTCTCCCTCTTTGTTGTTTGGGTCAGTCTTTGATTTCCCAATTACATTGTTTCTATGATTCTCCCTCTTTGTTGTCTGGGTTAGTCTTTGATTTCCCAATTACATTGTTTCTATTATTCTCCCTCTTTGTTGTCTGGGTCAGTCTTTGATTTCCCAATTACATTGTTTCTATTATTCTCCCTCTTTGTTGTCTGGGTCAGTCTTTGATTTCCCAATTACATTGTTTCTATTATTCTCCCTCTTTGTTGTTTGGGTCAGTCTTTGATTTCCCAATTACATTGTTTCTATTATTCTCCCTCTTTGTTGTTTGGGTCAGTCTTTGATTTCCCAATTACATTGTTTCTATGATTCTCCCTCTTTGTTGTCTGGGTTAGTCTTTGATTTCCCAATTACATTGTTTCTATTATTCTCCCTCTTTGTTGTCTGGGTCAGTCTTTGATTTCCCAATTACATTGTTTATATTATTCTCCCTCTTTGTTGTCTGGGTCAGTCTTTGATTTCCCAATTACATTGTTTCTATTATTCTCCCTCTTTGTTGTTTGGGTCAGTCTTTGATTTCCCAATTACATTGTTTCTATTATTCTCCCTCTTTGTTGTTTGGGTCAGTCTTTGATTTCCCAATTACATTGTTTCTATGATTCTCCCTCTTTGTTGTCTGGGTTAGTCTTTGATTTCCCAATTACATTGTTTCTATTATTCTCCCTCTTTGTTGTCTGGGTCAGTCTTTGATTTCCCAATTACATTGTTTATATTATTCTCCCTCTTTGTTGTCTGGGTCAGTCTTTGATTTCCCAATTACATTGTTTCTATTATTCTCCCTCTTTCCGTTAGCGATGTGTTTCTTTATTTCGCCGTCTCTGAATTTCTGTGGGGTGGACTGTTCTTATTAACATTTGTTTAATGTTAATTTGAATTTTTGTGATATTTTAGTTTGTTTTTAGATTATTCATCCCCTCCCCTTGCCATTTTTCACATCATAAAATTTTTAAATTATATGTTTGTAATACATTGCATATTTAATAAAATTTTTACGTCATAGGCTTTGCCCCCCCCCCACTTTTTTAGGTTCCCCTTTGAATATGTGGTATTATGGTGTATGTAGGATTGTAAGATGATGCACGAGTTTTTTGTGTTAAATAAAGAAATCGTTATGAGTGAATCTGATTACCTAGGTATAGGATAGAAAGTGAAGACCGACCATAACCCACCCCCTTTCGCCCACGGACCACATTTTGTTTTTTTTTGTTTTTTACAAATAAGTATTCGGAATGTAATTGACATTCTGAGTGATTGACTGCGTGCGTCAGTCGTTCACTTTTTCTGACTCTCTGCCTTCGGGCGGAGATGAAACCAGATGGGGCTCCACCGAAGGGTAGAGTCTTGTCTAGAGAAAAACAGACAATAATTTCTTTGTCCGAGCTCTCACGCTCTGTGTTGCCACTTAAATGACCTTGTACCGCATCTACCTCGGGCACCTACTCATGTGGGGAGGAGATTGATACCTTCGGAGCGTCATTATTATTGGACTGTACTCTTTGAAACTCTAACGACTTAACCTCTCCTCTCTTCTCATATTTGTTGTTCTGTCTTCTGGTGTTTGTCTTATTTGTATTAATATCCCTTAGCACAGATATTGTGCTGTAGATACTCAGCACACATCTTCTGGGTATCGTCCTGCCACTTCTGCGATACAACAGTATGACCTTCCAAAATATTTTAATTTCAGGACAACCAGAATGCGACGGTACCAACAGCCAGGCAGTACGGAATGTGCGAAGCAACTTTGAATGTCAGCCCCCCCCCCCCCCCCAACGTTTGCTGACTGCAATACGGCCTTGTCCAGTCGTGGTGCAAAAAAAAATTCTTTCCAGCCTTTTTTGGCCGTGGTTTTAATTAAATGCTTGCAGAGTTTCATTCCTTAAAACGACTGTAAATTTTCTGCAAAGATTTCTGTCCTTTATCGACACTTCCGATTTAATTCGGACATACTACTAATGACTAACAAACGCTATTACTCAATGTTGTCACACAGAGCCTTCGAACGGGGCTTTATACATTACAGAATACATGTTCAGACATGATTCTATTTCAACTATTAGAGACGCCACTTAGTAGGAAAGCTACTAAAAAAAACTATTTAGTATGTCGCATCCCATACATTCTGCTACTTCCAGGAGTAAGAGGTTTACAGTCATATCACGTTGAAATACTGGTTCTTGTACAATCACCAGAGTTAAGCAACGTAAAATTTGATCAGTATGAATGACTGCTTGGGAATACCAGGAACAAAAAATAGAATGTGCAGGTGGCGCAACGGATAACGGCTTGGAATTAGAAAACCAGAGAGCAGTTTTCCAATTCCTGTCGGGTTCATTATAATCACTTACGCGTAAATACCCTTGAGGGAAAATATGAATCCACCTCTTCCCCCCCCCACCAACAAGTTATGGTTTAATTAGAACGCCTGCTAGTAAATTTTTATTTACAAAAGATTTCTTAGAATCAAAAATATTTTTGGCTTTAAATAACCTGCGAATGTTAAACTGTAAAAAATCGAATTAATCAGCCAAATTCACATTTTTAAGTATCGCGCAAGTTCAGATGAGAATCAACATTCAGTATACTGATTGCTTTGACAAGCTGGAAAATACGCCCATTTCATAGATCGGCGTAATACAATTTTCCTATCATTATTTAACTATATCCTAAAATAATCCTAATAAACATCAAAAACTGTCACTGCTGAAGGCTACAAAGTTCTAATTTATTTTATTTTTATTTTATTTTACAGAGAAATAAATATCTGGAAGAAATCAATTTGAGCAAAAATAAATTCAGTGAAAAAGGTGGACAAATATTTGGCCCAGCTCTTTGTGAGTAGAACTTCGACATTTTGAAAAAAAAAATGACTCTTGTGTTAGGATTGTTTTTGTTTTTGTTAGTTTTTTTTTTCTCATTTAGCGGGCGACATTTTTTTTTTAATGTAAATGCTGATGCAATCATTACTGGTCTGCCTCGTGTCTGAGATAATCAACATGAAAATAAATGTTGTCGTAGTTCAAGCAAAAGGCGCATATATAAATATGATAGTTTGCTCTTACAACCTAGATGAACAATAGAACCACTCAAAAAATGGTCCAAGAATTCATCCATCACTCACATTACTTAACACTTTTTAAGCTATATTGTTTACTCAATACAAGAGTCTATCAAGGTAGGTTTTGGTTTGTTTAGCGGCATATCAACTTCTTATGGGACATTTAATGCCAAAATTTAATTTCTTTGGGAGCTTTGGTAATTTTTTTTTTAACTATTAAAATCTATTGCTGGAAATTTTTACTATAAAAATGTTCTTTTTATACTTTCAAAGAGTTTTGACCGCAGTATTTTTTTCTTTTTCTTTTTTTTTTTTTTTTTTCGGGGGTCAATACTTGCCCATAGCTAGGACTCTAACAGGTGCTACTACCCCGATCAAGGCAGAAGGTATAAGATACATAACGCTTAACTCTGGACTTGAGGAAGTTAAAATTATAGTGATCGGGGAAGCTTCCTCTTGAGTGTCTGTTCCATAAAACAGTGGTACATTGGAAGAAGCTGTCCGAATGCTTTTAACCAACGGGACATCAGATATTTGGACAAACTGCCGGTAGATATTCATCCTCTATTCTCTCATATAGAATACAAAGTACCTTTATCTGTTTATCGGTTACAATTTGACATACCCTTCATAGTAATGAGATATTACGTTGTCATGATAACGGAAGTATTATTCGACGATTATAAGTGAACACCATACTAGTAGGAGAATTCAGGCTGTTAGAATGTTGCGGCTGTCTATTTCCTTCTAACCCTGGAGCCATTTTGGCTATTTTTATTTTTAATGGTTTATAAAAGTAGAGTTTTTTTCTTACACGTGACAATGGAGTTAATCTTATCAATAACATCCCTAGATTAATCATTGACAGGACGGGTAAAACTGGTATATAATATTAAATACTAACATTATTCTGCATGTTTCTTTGTTTTGCTGTACGTAACTTGACACGTTAAAGCAAAATATATGTTAGGTTGAGTCATAAGTAATTTACCGTTCTTAGCATTCAATTGTAATGATTTAATGTATCATCCTAATTAATAGACACTTAAATATCCAACAACAAGTACTGAAAATGGTTTACATACGACAGTCTTCAATGCAGTAGGCATTAACAAGGATAATTCTCCACAACAGACCCCAAAAGCCGAGTTCGTATCTAAGTTTGGTGACATACCAAATCAAATAATGTTGAATATATCCTCTGTGGTTACAATAAAGACTGTGGTGCATATATATATATATATATATATATATATATATATATATATATATATATATCAGTCAGTTAAGTGCCATACGTGAAACACACTTGGGCGATCATGTCTCGAAAGAGATATGACTGATTGGGCAGAAGATTATTCCTGCAGTAGGTTGCCATTGCTTTCTGCGGTAGACTGGTTGCCAGCCAAGGCTATAGAACCCAATCAGTCCTGTTATTTACCCCATAACTGGAAGGAAGAGACGGATTAATACCTTTCCCAAGGGTATTTGCGCGTAAGTGAACGCAATGAATTCAACTGGAATTCGAACTCGGCTTCCCGATTTCTCGTTTCGAGCCGATATTTCCCTGCACCACAACGCACATCCGATATATATATATATATATATCCGAGTGAATACAGAACGAAGAAAGAATTTTTACAACGTCCAAAACATTAATTTAAAACAGTGCTCGATACATAATATAGAGCTGTGAATATTTATTATAAATTATATTTTAGAACATGTACAGAATTTTTATATATACATATCCCCTACAAATCGTACATCTGTTTCGATATTGAAACTTCAATGTCTCATCAGGCGGTGTGGACAGGAATGGATAGCCTCTTTTCTTATATTTGGTCAGTTGTGTGTGGGATGTTGGTGGGGGTTAGTGATAAGGGAATAAGTCTTGTGGGTTGACCGTTAAAATTTTAAAGAAAATGGTGTGGGTAGTGAACATGGTTGATTAATGAGACTTTGATTTCTAGACAGATTTAACATCAGCAGTTAGAATGTAAGTTTCTATTATCTTGTGACTAGACTATATCCTTTGGATTTCTTAGAAGAGCCGGTAAGGTGTGGAATGCTTATTTTGTACAGAATATTTTTATATTTAAGCAGTCTTTATAATTAATATATAAAGTAATGTAATTAATTTTTCTATTAAGTTTTTAATTTTAAATTTCTTTTCTTATACTTGGTCAGTTTTGTAAGGGATGTTTGCCGGGGGTGGTTAGTAATAAGGGAACAAGTCCTGTGGATTGACCTTTAGAATTTTGAAGAGATTGGTGTGGGTAGTGAATATGGTTTGATTAATGAGTGTCTTTGATTTCTAGACAGATTTAACATTAGCAGCTAGAATGTAAGTTTTTTTAATATCTTGTGACTAGACTATATCCTTTAGGATTTCTTAGAGGAACAGGTTAGGGGTGGGATGCTTATTCAGTACAGAATATTTTTGTATTTAAGCAGAGTTTTTATAATTAATCTAAATTTGTATATTTAATCTTAACTTTGGATTTAGGAAATCGATTTTTTCAATTAAATTTTAATTAGATCACAGTTTGGAAATAGGTGAATAGGTAAAAGGTGTGTTTGTATTTAAGGTAATAGTTGAAGTTTAATGTGTGTATTAAGGACAGTTTTTATAATTAATCTAATTATGAATATTAAATCTTACTTTAGAATTTAGTAATTCGATTTTTTCTATAGAATTTTTAATTTTTTAGAAAAATTTCTAGGGGGTCCTAGCTCTGGCTTTTGTAATATTTTTTAGCATGATTGTAAGGTTAGTTCTTTAATGTGCTTGCAGTTTACTGTGGTTTCATGCCTCTTGTTTAAAAGCTTGTTACTATTCATATATTTAAGGATTTCAGTTTTTTCTTGAAGACAAAGGAAACATGGTTCTTTTATAGATTTAGCTGTTCTTGCTTGTTTAAGGATTTTCCATTTAACTTTAGGCGTTTTATTTTCGTCTTTTAACTTCCAAAAGTATTTGGAGAGAGACGTCATGTTTTGTTTTTCTTTCTTATTGAAGGATGAGAGGTGATTGTAAAATCCTTTTTAAATACTTATATATAAGTTCCCTCCTGTCACGCTCAGGAGGGAGAGGGTGTTTTTTTCTGTCTTAACGTAAGGTACTCAGTAGTAGGTAAATCAGTATATATGTTGCCATCATTTTAGACAGATATCGATATAAATATTTTGCTGTCATTTTTGAGGGCACGGGTCTACAAAGTAATTGAAAAAAATGTAATAGTTTTTTTTATTTTTGCGACACTAAAGTTGATAATTAAAAATGAAAATTATTACTGACTCAACCTAATAAAAATATATAGGATATCCCTAAAGTCTGGACACAGGGAAAAAAATGCATATTTTCAAGAAATTAAATTTTCAACATTTTGTTGAATTGGAATACGAGTAAATGATAATTCAGACTTCCATCATTTGTGATGCAACGGTTGATGCACTTTGCAAAATTCATGTGAACTTGATGCAATAATTTCATATTATCTTCAATTTTAGCACATTCCCTCTTTATGCGTTCATTGAAGTGAGTTGCATCTGTGATTTTCATTGAGTACACCTTCTCTCCTTTAACGTATCCCAGCAAAAAGAGGTCAGTTCTTTCGACAAAACCATGTTTAATCTGTGGGGGTAAAAAAAAATAAAAAAAATATGGTTAATGAGATTTGCTTTGTTCAGACTTTTGAGACAATCTTGTAGAATAATCAAGCGAATCCTGGTCTGGTTTGAAAATCGAACTTGAATGTATGCTGACAAATGACCCATCCATTAGGCCAGTATTTTATTCATTGAACAGAATGGCAAAATTAACTTGATAAATATTCAGTTAAGAATGAGCACACAAATTGTTACAGAATATGATTTTTTTTTTCATATTTTCTCACTTCCATAGTAATTATTAATCTATATATAATTATATTCTTCCCCTCTTGTTATTGCTTGAGTATTTACACGAGAGTCATTCAATGAATAAAGGTGAATTTTTCGGTATAAGGACTTCTAATACAGGTAGAAGCTTACATTTTTTTATATTTCTTCGCAGTCTCCCAGCAGTGTCACACACTTTTCCCATCTGTGCACAAGCTTCCATATTCCCTCAGCGTAAAAATCTTTGGACTGATGTCTCAGCCAATCGCTCACAGCACTTTTGACTTCATCGTCACTTTCAAACTTCGTGCCTCTCGTGAAGGCTTTCAAAGGACCAAACATGTGAAAGTCTGAAGAGGCAAGGTCTGGGCTGTAAGGGGAATGAGGGAGCAGTTCCCAGCCCAGTTCGTTGATGATCTGCACCGTTTGGGCTACTGTGTGAGGCTTTGCAGCTGACCTTCGAGTAGGCAAGGTCATCATAGACAAATTTGTGTGATATCCCAACAGATAGGCTCAAAGTCCTTGCAATCTCATCCACTGTCACCCTTCTGTCAGTTTGAATGAAGTCATTGACTGATTCGATCACCTCAGGAGACCTCACTTCTGTAGGCCTCCCAGGCCTGTCTTCATCCTCATCACTGCTCAGTCCTTCTTTTAAACAATTTAGCCCACTTGTAGACATATTTTTCTGGCTGAAACATGTGGCACCATACACAGTTGACATTCTCCTATGAATTTCAACCGGTTTTCACCCTTCAGCAACCAAAAACTTGATAACTGACCTCTGTTCAATCTTGGAGCATGCTTCTTTAATCTCCGAAACTCTCAGTTTTTTTCTTTTTTTTTTTTCAATCTGCAACAAAAAAATTAAATTCCCTTGAAAAGGAAGTAAAGGAAAAAAAAAAGTCAGCTTCTATCTGTATTAGAAGTCCTTAAACCGAAAAGTTCACCTTATTTATGGAATGACCCTCGTAGAAGTCCATAAACTGAAAAATTCACCTTATTTATTGAATGACCCTCGTAGAAGTCCTTATACCGAAAAACTCACGTTATTTATTGATTGACCCTCGTATATGCGGATGTGCATTGTGGTGCAGTGAATATCGGCCCGGAATGAGAAAACGGAGAGCCGATTTCGAATTCCAGTTGAATTCCTTGCATTCACTTACGCTCAAATGCCCTTTGGAAAGGCATTAAACCGTTCCTTCTTCCTCCAGTTATGGGTTAAATAACAAGATAGATTGTGTTCTATAGCCTCGGTGGAGCAACCAGTCTATTGCAAAAAGTAATGGCAACCTACTGCGCGAAAATCATCTGCCCAGTTAATCAAGTTTTTTTCGAGACATGATCACCCAAAGTGTGTATCACGCATGGCACCTGACTGACTGACTGACTGACTGACGTAGTCTCTATTTCTTAGCGATGCTAATTAGGCAGTCTTTTATATATCATTACACAGGTACTACACTAACCCTAGCTGGAGATGTGACACTTTGATTTTCAATAAAGCGCAACGATTCCCTGATCCTTAAATGAAACGCCAATCCATACATGGATGATAATATGATCTCTTATGTGTTCTATGCTAGTTTTACATGTTTACAAACATGTAAAACCAGGCCGTTGATACTAGGTTACAGATAGTGTTTTGAGAAAATAGAGAGACAAAAGGGAAAAAAACAGGATACAAATATTTATTCTATAGAAAACTTCTTTCGTGCAGAGAAAATTTCAACAGACATTTTTAAGAGACTTTGTAGGGAATAAAAGAAAAGTTTAACTAACTCTGCTGGTGAATTAGCGAGTGAATGTGGCGTATTGTCGACGCCATATTGTTTCTATTGCGTCTTTTCTCGATGTTGACCTGAAATGAAAGAAAATTAACCTCTTCCATTTTACAACATGCATGCTGAAAGCATTTACTCTTTACGCATGACCCAAATCCTGAAAAGAGGTAACCAGCGACGCCCGCCAAATTGATGACGAATACAGTTCTCAACGTGTTAGTGCCTAATCTGTCGAGGAAATTATACTTTCCGGGCAGATTTTGTTTGTATATTTGGTTTGGTTGTTCGCTGTGATGTAACTGTATTCCTTTTTGTAGTGTCATTTGTTCATCTCGGCAGGGTTAGGGTTATTGTTTTCTACTCCTTGCAAGTTTAAGCCTGTCAGTAACTACTGTCATTTTTGTAATTTATTTCTACAGTAAAATATTTATCGGTTTTCTTTTATTACTTTATATGGAATGTCGGCTGCAATGAATTACGTACAAACACATGTTCCTTGTCAAAGACATCTTCAAAGATCTACCATTGTCTGTTTATCAGGTGTTCTGGAGTAAGTTGAATTTTGGGCATACTGTGTTTCAAATCTTGTACAAAGGATGATGTAGGGCAGTGTTTCCCAAAATTTCTTACTGTCATTTCCCCCCTACACAGAGTTCAACCATCCAGATTTTCCCCTTCATGTGTATGAGAGAAAGAGCAGTTAAAACAGACTATGTACAAATATACTGATAAACTTATAGTTACAAAGTGGATAGCGAGCAGTTAGTAACAAATAAACGGACTTTTGTTTGCTCTTCTACTTCAGAATTAAATGAGTGAGAAGGGTGATGCTGCTTCTTGTGCACCAGTGTATCAATACCAGGGTTAGTTTCGGCAAGCGCGCAACGTATGTCACATTCCACCTCCAGTTGGTTTGGGCTTGATTGTAAGTAAAGTAGAAAATCCTAACTCACAAAGGTAGGTTGTGGAAAACAGAATGAGGATTTTCAATGCGTTGTTGCTCAGTTATGGGTATGCTCCACGCATATTAACCTAGAATTCTTTCTCTCTCTCTCTCTCTCTCTCTCTCTCTCTCTCTCTCTCTCTCTCTCTCTGATTTTTTTAATAGTAGGTAGTGTAATTATCCCCCACCAGTTTGGGAATCGCTGGTGTAAGGTGTATGTCTTTGTTTTTTGTCAAAATACTGCCCGGACAAGATTGGGGTTGTGACAAAGATTAATTCAGTTGGTGTACAGCGTAAGATTTGCTTGCTGATATTTCTAACTGACAAGAGAACTACAGGCAAATCATCAGCCCAATTTTCTTTGTTCCGTCACCAATCGCAAGAGGAGTTACTGATAGGTTTTTTCACGCATGCGTGTCTGAGGAAAAAAGGGTTAACGTCTGCTACAATATTTTTCTATTTTCATCAAATATATGAAAATGTTCAATTTCATTGACTACATTTTAAGTGGCTAAATTTTCTATAAAATAGTTTCTTTTTTAGGTGAAAGTTAAACTTTTTAAAGCTTGCTTTGATTAAGTAATAAAACAAATACTGCGTCAAAAATTGATGAAAAATGTCGTCTACCAACGCCGGGACAGGCGGGTTTCTACCTTGATCTCTCAAACATTATTTTATTTTATTTTGACAGCTGCCAATGACTCTCTCCAAATTCTCGACCTTTCTTGGAACTACATACGACTTAAAGGCGGTATATCTATCGCAAAAGGACTCAAGGTTCGTTTAAGATTAAACCAATCTTTATAATACATTTATTGTTATTCTGGAGAAACTTAGGAATTCTACCGAAACATGACAGAATAACGTGAATTGTAGCTATTGTTATTGTTATTATTGCTAATTTATATTTCATATTCTGCTATTGTTGTTGGATTCTTTGCTAATTATTGAGTAACCTTGTCCTCCTTTGTGACGTTCAATGATTCTTTCTCGCATATCTCTGGATAATTCTTTAGTTTTGCCATTTTTAATCCCTGAATTGCAGAATGCACATCAAAGAGTCAGATGATTGGTAGCACTATCTTGTAAGCAATTGTGTGTTTCTCTGATTAGTCAGAGATAACATTCCAATACTATCGAAAATTTGAATATTTAAAGTCTTTTAAAATACAAAGTTTCGATTGCATAGGGTAAATTTGAACTTTGATAAAAAATTGATTCAACCATGAGTTTTTAAGTTTCCTTCCACATACAATTAAAACAACTTTACGAGATATTACTTACCAAATATCAGGCAAAATGGCGACCATAAACTAGAGTTATAACAGAAAATAACATGTATCCAATACTTATGCGTGCCACTATATATATATATATATATATATATATATATATATATATATATATGAAGATTAACGAAATGGTTATTAACAACCGACAATTTGAAATTATTTATTTGAACAATATTTTTAATCGATAATCGTATTTGAGTAGATATTCTGCTTTTAATCAAACAGTATATTTATTTCTACTGGCCTGATTATTTACGATAAACTTTGTACGAAAATGTGTCTGCCGAATTAGACACATTTTCGTGACAAAATATATATATATATAACAAAATAAATATATATATTGTTTGATTATAAACAGAATCTCTACTCAAATACGAGTATCGATCAAAAATAATGCTCAAACAAATAATTTCTTTTATATATAACTTACAGAAAATTCCGGAGATTAACGAAATGGAAATCACACCTGACATATTTGATTTATTTGTTTGAACAGTATTTTTAATAATTAAATATCGGTTGTTAATTTCGTTTCGTTAATCTCGGTAACTTTCCGCAAGATTCTCTGTTTACAATTGTTTATATTACGATACACTTTCAGGGTAGAGATGATTATTTATGAGAAATCAGAAATTTGTGTTTATAAGGCTTAATTCGGCTTCGTCTACTGTGAAATCATTCAAGGCTTTGATGGCCTCCTCTATGTTGTTAGGGATCGCAGATTCGAATCCCGTCAAATAATGCAAAATTTTTTAACAATATTCAGGTTGATAGAGTTATATATTTATATATATATATATATAAATTGAAAACAGAATGTCAAAAAGAATACTCAAATGCAGGTATCGATTGGAAGTAATGTTCAAATATAAAGTGTGCGATGAATAAATTGTTACTCTTTTTTTTAAACTTTCGCTCGTGCGCGTTTTTTTTTTTTCTTATTTTGTCGACTGATCAGTATAGTTGGGTCAGTTGGGTTCTTTATTTGAGAGAAAGAACCCCATGACACAATTCACTTTGCCAGAAATTTGGAAACGACATGCTTGACTGCTTGGCATTTGCGCCGAAAGGTGCAATACGAGCATTTCAGAGTGTTTGTCTGTCAATCTGAGGACAGTGCAGAGGATTTTGAAAGAACTGGATGAGTGTGTTGGTGATTACGAAGATACTCCAGCTCGAACAATACACTCTGATCTTTTCTGATAAGAAAATAACAGTCGAATTTGTTGGTGAGACTCAGACCCAAAACGGAGGCCTGCATCAAAGTTCTTGAGGTGGTAGGTTCTTCCAGCGGCTACCCTCTTGACCCATGGAAGCACTGTCACACAAGTAGGAGAACCCAGTCATGGCTGTAAGACCGCATCACCTCTTAAATTTGGCCACCTGATTCCCCAAACTGCAACCACGTTGATTATTATGGGTAGAGCATAGTTGTGCGAGAGACCAACAAAAACTCCTTGTAACACCAAAGATTAAATGAAAGCAATGATTATGACAGCATTCATCAAATTAAATAAGGAGACCATCCAGAAGAGTTGCATTAGATTCCAAAATCGCCTGGAGGCCGTGGTTGAAACCACTGGCGATTTTATTGAATAAATTTACTCTTTAGTATTTTAAGATATTTTTGTATTATTTTGGTAAATATATGTTAAAATGAGATCTTAGTGTAATTTTCATTTTGCATAATTTAGATGACAATATACCCATCGCGCACTGTATATGTATTCCTCACCAGTAACTCGATTGAGTTTCATGCACAATACAATCATTAGGTATTACTGGAAAACTGTCGTATATATCAAAAACAATTTTAGGGGAAAGTGGCACGTTTCGTTCTTTAGGACTTCATCGGAAGAGTTTGTTTACATTGATGCGTCTACACATCTGCATGAACGAAAGAGACGCTGAGAATTTTAAAATTAAAAATGATTTTCTTTTAACGCATTTTCGTAATGTGTATTTAATCTGCCCAATTTTATTTAAATTCTTTTCTTTTTTATTGTTTCCATCACTTTTTGATAATAGGTCTGCCAAGAAGGGTGCTATGTCGTTACAACGTAAACACAAATGCACAGTGGATGATCTAACAGATTATATATATATATAGAGAGAGAGAGATCTATATATATATATATAGAGAGAGAGGGAGCTATATATATATATAGAGAGAGAGAGAGATCTATATATATATATATATAGAGAGAGAGATCTATATATAAATATATATATATAGAGAGAGATCTATATATAGAGAGAGAAAGAGAGATCTATATATATATATAGAGAGAGATCTATATATATATAGAGAGAGATCTACATATATATAGAGAGAGAGATCTATATATATATATATACATATATATATAGAGAGAGAGAGATCTATATATATACACACATATATATATATATATATAGAGAGAGAGAGAGAGAGATCTATATATATACACATATATATATATAGAGAGAGAGATCTATATATATAGAGAGAGAGAGAGAGATCTATATATACATAGAGAGAGAGAGAGATCTATATATATATACAGAGAGATCTATATATATATATATATAGAGAGAGAGAGAGAAATCCATATATATATATATATACATATAAATATATATAGATCTCCCTCTCTCTCTCTATATATATAGATCTCTCTCTATATATATATATAGATCTCTCTCTATATATATATATGTATATACATATATAGAGAGATCTATATATGTATATATATATATATATATATATATATAGAGAGAGAGATCTATATATATATATATAGAGAGAGAGATCTATATATATATAAACATATATATAGAGAGAGAGCGAGAGAGATATCTATATAAACATATATATATACATATATATATATACAGAGAGAGAGAGAAATATATATATATATATATATATGTGTGTGTGTGTGTGAAAGAGAGTAAAGATTAAAACTCACTGTTCAAGCATTTATATAAAGAGTGCTCCATACTGAATAGCGCTTAATCAAAACTGCTGTTAAAAAATGTCTAGTCATTTAAATGATGCATGGTCCCACAATGTATCTTTCTCAGACAAAATAATTATCTGTTTAAAATTTAAAAAATTACACTGTTTCATTTATAACTTATGCTCCAGTGTAAATTAAAAATTATTTTACCAAAATAAATGACCCACACAATACTTTCCTTAACTACAATATACTTTAGTATATCGTAATTATCTAATCTTAATTCTAACTTAAATATTCCAGCCCACCCACTTACTCTTGAAGTGGAAAAAATCTAATTTAAAAAAATAAATAAATAAATACAGCCTGCTGTTAAAAATTGTCTAAACATTTAATTAATCTATGGTCCCACTATGTATCTTATCTAGACAAAATTAAAAAGTGACATGCCATTCGGCCATCCTGCTTCCTTTTGCGATCTAGATCTTCACTTCATAGTTACCTAATTCTCATGTTTGAATGAACAATATTGACACACCTAAAGCATTTTTCCAACTACCACTCCCTAATTTTTTAAACAACCCTGAATTAAATTAATTTTAATTAAAAAAATAGATTTTATTATAATTATATACTGTTAGGAAAGTTGGGTTTCTGTGTTGAGCCAGAAAGTTATTTTCTCATCAGAATCTATCTTGCACCTCCACAAATCTACCATTCGTCCGTGCATTTAATATTGTTGCCATATCTGGCCTGGTGCACCTGTTATTCATCTTGAGGTTCTCGACAAAATCCAAGGAAGGATTTGCAATGTAATTGGTACTGACTTGGCATCTCGACTTCAGTCACGTTCTCACCAAAATGGCCTGGCTTCAGTCTGTCTGTCAACTTCTCTCTTTTTTCCACTGATGTTCTGACATTGGAATGTAGGTTTTTATCGTTGAAATAGTTAAATGTAACCGCTACTTTTACGTGAACAGTTTTTCTCACCTGCGGAACTCCCTTCTGCTTACTTGCTTCCCTGATAACTAAAATCTCCAAGAATTTAAATTTAACGTCAATTGACATCTTCCATCTTCTTGAATCCCGTTCGTCTTTTATCCTTTCTTCAGTACCCCCGCCCATACCCAGTCTTTTCTCTTACTGTAACCCCCCCCCCCCCTGCTTTACTTCGGGGTGAAATGATATGTATAGTAACTATTTATTTGTCAGATTCAAAACCATTAAAGAAAGCAGATTAGCTCCAGATGAAAAGTACTCAATACTCTGTAAATTACCACTACATAGAAAAAGAGGTTTAATCCAATCCCAAAACATCACCAAACAGTTTCATGAACGGTAGTCAGATTTCATAAGTTTATTTACTGGAACCAAAGATTGGAGGTGGGGGGGGGGGGGGCAACGTAAAAAGAAGTTTTGTACATCATTCGAAAAATTGGCTTTATTTTTCACAGTAACAATTACATTCTGTAATTTATATTTCCTTGTTTATAACTAATGGCGCTGAAAAAAAAAATCATTTGTAAAAGAAATTTCATTAATTAATGTTCCATATTTTTCCAATAAATATTTTAAGTTTCATAATATTTCTTCATTGGAAACTTTCCAGGAACAAATAATTATTCTATTTTTACACTACTACTACTACTACTACTACTTGCGCTATCTCTATCTCTATCTCTCTCTCTCTCCCTATATATATATATATATATATAATCTGTTGGGGCACCTTCCCTATTTACACTAATATGGACTCTTCCTAAGACTATATATAGTAGTAATTAGTGGACTACAGTATTAGTGTTACCCAGAAGTATTATTTACTCTTCTCCCCCACTTGAGAGAGATGTGACACAAGGTCTTTTTTAATGTGGGGAACCTGAGCGCGAACGCCCAGGTACTGGTCAAATATTACCTATCCACCGCAGTGGATAGGGTCTAAACTGGTCTGAACTGGTCTTATTTTGGTCATTATGCTCCCCAGCCAAAAGGCCGAGAAGCGATTTAGTCCTGAAGGTAACATTGCCAAGTCTCGCGTCTCATATTCGACTAACCGTATTTTATGACGTTCTACTAACCCTCTCTGTATATAGTCCTCTTCAATATATTGCGTTTTCTACCGTGTTACTCTGCATTGTGTATTTATTGGATCTAACCCCAGATCCACAACAATATCCTATTCTTCCAATTAGTCACAATAAGGTTTCTTAAAGAATTTGGCGAAGCAGTTACTTCCCCACTACCTACCACTATTAACTCAAGGCTCAAGCCACATACCTCCCACTATCAAAGAAGAAATTACTGCTAAAATTCCGCTAGCTTAACCCTATAAAACCAATATCTCCCAACCGCTTCCTTTATTAGAGCAAACCTCTGGGCTTAGAATCTCTCCTCATTCTTTGTTTAAATGAGGCTGAGAATGCATGTCTTAAAATGGCTATTTCCCCTCTAAGTTTTATCTGAATTTACAGATATATATATATATATTCCTCTCGCTGAAAAACAAGCATAGTATGAAGAAAAAAGGTTCCAAACTTAAAAACAAACTTTTTCCATCAAAATGTTCGTTGTTATTAAGAGGAATGATCAAAGTAGTTTTTAATTATTTATAAAAAAAATTAAATCTTTTCTAACACTTTGAAGATTTGGTAATATTGTTGCTTTTATTTTCGTTAGCGGAGGAGCCAAATCGTTACGAGAGTTTAAAATGGAAAATCCATTATTACGTAACTCAGTATTTTTCCGGTGACAAACGTTAGTTTGGAAATTCTTGCAAAAATCAAATAATTGTCGGATTTTAATGAAACTTTCAGAACTTATTCACAAATTAATTAAATTATTTTTGAAATCATCATTTAAAAAATTTGTTGAAAATATTTCTTTACTTCTGTTACCCCCCCCCCTCTACGTAAGTTCATTAAATTTTGTCAGCAAAATGGGTTTTCTTAGTTAAAGGTCGGACTCATCTGGAATGTAAATCATCTTTTCTTTTTTTTTTTCTTTTTTACAAACATTTGGCTCCTCTTACCCAACAGTAAAATAAAAAATGCAATAAAACTGAAATTATTTAATTAGATAAGCTTTTGCTTTAATAAATAACATAAATTAAGGACATTATAGTCTGAAGAAAAGAAAATTTTTTTATTAGTAATAAAATTTTAAAATTGTTTTCATTTCTTTTTTAATTATAAAATTTATAAAGTTTCAAATGTATTTTTAAAAATATTTTAAAGACTTGTAGACGTTAGAATTGTAAGTTTTTAAGTGAAAATTATATTCACTAATTGAAAAGTTGAATACAAATCATCGAGCCATCGTATTTTTTTAATAATTTTACATTTTTTGTGTGTATTTAAAGTTTTTTTTTTTAATCTTTTGTATGGTAATTTCTGTGTGTACATTAAAAAGTCATGTGTTTCACGGTTTCTTTCTCATACAGGGAAAAATAAATTAGACAATTTTATCAATTCCGGTTGTCATACACTTATCTCGCATCTGTCGAGCTGTCATCATATTTCAAATACGGGGAAAAGGTCAGAAAGTTCAACACTATGTAAAAGAAATAGTTTTATTCTAATTTTCATGGTATAAATGGTATAAATATAATGTCTGATATATACCCTTCCCGTAAAGAAGCGGGAAAGCAAGATATCACGTGATTGTAGTGTCTGTATCTGTACAATGAGTGAATGTAGTTATGTGGAAATACACGTGATCATACAGGTATATGAGCGAGCTTGCCTTGGGACCCTTGGTCTCTGGCAGGTTTTATGTTTCAGAGTCGAAGAGGAGTTGTTTCCTGACCTCTAGACAGACAAGACATGCACTTGGACCCTCAATCATTCCTGGGTTCTTTGCCCTCCCCAATAAGGATATTGGAGGGAAATGTTTCCTGGGTTTGGTGTTATCCATTAAAGTCAGGGATCTGAAGCTTCGATTAATTTCGAAGGAGGCTATTTTGTTCGCGGGTTTTTATCGGATTTATTGTACAGCCATTTTTGTATGTTTCTAGGCCTTGCCGTAGTCTCCGGTGGGGACCTCTCGATGCCTTGATGGGCGCTACTGTTACGGCAGTATCTCTGGACGATTCAACCCAAGTTATTTATGCGTGGATCTCCAACGGGTGTCTATGTCACCGCCCATTAGTCATCCACCAAACTAAACAAAACAAACATGAAAGCAATCAAATTGAAAACGAAAAAAACTATCAGACCCAATCTCAAAAAGAAAACAAATAAGCCCCAGGTATACCATCTGCTGCACCAACGTAAGGAGTCTACGTTCCAACTTTCCAAAAGTGGAACTACATCTTCTTCAATCTAAACTTGATTTCCTGTTTCTGTCTGAAACGGGTGTCAAGGCCTTAATCCCATTGCAGAAGCTCACAATCCCAGGCTACTTACCCATTATAACAAAATACGACCATCTAAATCGCCACTGTTACAGGCTCGATGCCTACATCAAGGATGTGTTTCTCTGCGACACGGACACAAAACAAATGAGGACCTTAAACTCCTGTATATGTGTTAACGTGTGGTACTTATCCATATTACCACATTCGTCTTTGCTCAGTATCGTCCTCAGGATGAAGGGTTGGTAATCTACGATCAAATCTCAGAAAGGATTTACAATATCCTCACTGAATTTCCCTCGTACATATGTGATGACTTCAATGTTAACCACAAAGCAAAAGGGGGTTAGTCTACCCTCTAACAAAACCAAGGAGGAAGGCAAATATTGCAGTAACTTCTCTATCGCTTATGATCTGACCCAGATCATTGGAGAACCCATTCGAGTCTCGGATGCGACAGGACAGCTGGTGAATCTTCTCGACTTTCTTAACATCTTACCTTGACAAATGCACAGCAAAAGTTTTACCCGCCATTAGTACATCTCATTATTCTCTAATCAGTGTCTATATTGACTCCAAACCAATGACATCCCCTGATTTAGAACGGTTTTTTGCTATGAGAAGGCAGACAGGGATAGCTTCTGGTCTTATATGACGGAAGCTCCTCTCCCAACCTTTTTCGAACATGTTGCCTCTAAAACTGCTGCCCTAATCTCCAAATGAATTATTTCTGGAGTGTTTTATACCCCAAAAAACATTCAGCAAAAACCAGTCTTTCCTGGTACAACCGTGAATGCACTGCGGCCATAACTAACCGGAACCACTACTTCGAAATCTGCCACAAAGAACGGTGTAGCCTGACTCTTGATTCTTTTAGAACTGCCTGCAATTACTGTAAGAGATCTGGAAAGATGCAAAGTATTGCTACGCGCGATTTGTTCATTCCAATATTGAAAAGAAACCAATTGGATCTCACGAATTCTAGAAGATCACTAACCAAATTATAAACAAAAACAAAGCGGCTGTACCCACTATTATAAATGGCTCCGGGGTCATATTTTCCTCAGCAGACAAGGTGAAGCTTTTCGCCTCGACCTTTGCCTCAAACTCGACATTAAAAGACAAAGACCATTCCCCCTCCCCAACGTCTCACATCTCATTGAGCACAATCTCAGTAATATATCCATTTCAGTAAAACGAAGCCTCTAGATTAAAACTTGGCGTTGTATTTAATGTTTTTGAGGTTGTAGCTATCAGGAAAGTAAATAAAGGGTAATGAGTTCCGGAAACGTGAAATGCGGGAAAAGAAACTGTAGAGTAGAAGAGGAGATTGCATTTAACTATTTCAACGGTAAGAGGATGAGACCCAGATGCCAACTAAGAACACACATAAACTTCTATGATGGAGCACCAAGTAAAAAAAACCCACGTCAGTGCAGTTGTCATAGAAATATTTATAGAAAAGACAGAGGGAAGCCACATCACGTCGGTGAGAAAGTGACTGAAGTTGAGATGCTAAGCCAGGATCAATTACATCGCAGATCATTCTTTCAGTTTTTTTTTTTTTTTTTTTTTTTTTTCCGAGAAGCTCGAGATATATAGCAGGAGGACTCAACCAGATAAGGCAATAGCATTTAATGCACGGACGAATGGTAGATTTGTAAATGTGCAAGATGGATTCTGACAGTAAAACGTTTTGACCCGACATAGACACCCAACGTCCTAGCAGTGGATGCAGCTATAGATTTAATATAATTGTTCTACTTCAGATCAACTGAGAGAGTAAGCCCAAGGTGGCGCAGTGTGTCGCTCTCTAGGAGACCAGCATCATTCATTCTGATGCCTGGTGGGAAAGTTTCTCTCTGGTGGTTAAAAAAGAGCAGTTTCGTTTTGGAGGCATTAAAATTCACAGTTGGAGGTCCTTTCCTAGAGTAACAGCCAAATTTACTTTGTCAGTCTTCTCAGTTGTTGAGATGGGAGTAATGGTGCATAGATGCCTACTTGGGAACTGATTGCATCAAGAAGATGATTGATGAAGATCAGAAAAGGCGTTGGGCCGAAGATATAGCCTTGAGGGATGCCCATGTTCGTACAAAACGATCTGTAAGCTTACCCATTTAGAACGACCTTCGTTTCATGATTTAATAGGAACGATTGGATTAAACTAAACAATCGCTTAGAACTACTGTAGCCCTGGAACTTGCGCAGAAGGCCGGCATGTCAACCCTGTCAAACGCTTTCAAGATATCAATAGAAACAGCTCTAGCTTCACCGTTCTCAACAAGAGCCTGGTATACATATTCAGTGATGGCCGTTAGCACATGAGCGGTAGACCTGGCGAAGCGGAAGATGCTTAACTACTTTAGCATTGATAAAAACTTCAAACACTTTGCTAAAAAGATGTAAGAGAGAATAGAGCGATAGTTAGAGGGGGCAGAGGGCCCTCCCAAAGTTCTTGAAAAACTACGGATAAGGTCTTCCAACAAGCAAGACAACAAGATGCAGTGAGGCAATAGTTATAGAATTTAGAGAGGACAGGAGACAGCTCCGGAGCACATTTCTTTGGGACGATGACATCAAATCCACTAGCCTTATGGAAGTTTAGAAATAATGTGCGAGACCAGAGACGGGGTTATGTATATTCCACACAGCTGAGCCACAGTTCTAGGTGCTAAATCGGGTGTTATTACTCTAAACAAGTCAAGTGTGGAGTTGGAAGAAAATTTACGTGTAAAGCATTCGACCTTGTCCGCTGTGGATATGAAAACTTCAAATTAATTGACTAGAGAACGGATCGCGGGTTTTCTATTGTTCAGCACACTCTTGCAGAACCGCTAGTAATCTTTGGAACCGAACTTGCGAGATCCTTATACGATGCTTCATTCTATCAACAAACAAAAACTTAGAACACGCTCGCATTCATTACAAGCAGAGACAAAGTGACGCCTATTGTGATCAGACGTGTCGTTCCGGTAAAGATGGAATAAATGATTCCTGTGGACAATGATAGCCGAACAAACAGGACATCACTAAGGAGATAAATGAAGGTTTAAATCGGAATTTCCTTGCTGAGATGAAAATGTCGTCTATCACTTCGGAAGCGCACTCTTGAACAGGTTGACTGAAAATCACGGAATGAATCAGTCTGCTCGTTGGTAACAGTAAGATAATCTACCGACATGAGGTTCCTGGGTGGAAGTGGAGTAAGAGATATTAACAGAGACCACAGTATGATCAGAGTTGTCAAGAGGGCAGAGCTGCGTGACATGGCAGGAGTCAGGGATAGAAGTAAGGAAGAGGTCCAGAAGAGAGTAATTCTTGATGAAAAAAAAATATATTTTCGGTGAAAATGACCATAAGAATAAATATTTTGTCTTTGACGTTCAGCGCGACTTTTGAAAAGATTCCTAAAATATGACGTTTGTCGACGTGGTTTGCTGCTTCATAACCTTTCAACATCTGAAGTCAATCGATACTTTTCTCGTCGATTAATGTTTTCTTACTTAAAGAAATAACCTTAGGTCAAGGCGACACAAAGCCAGCTACAGGCTAGTAAAAGTGTGTTGTTCGAATTTTACAAGTATACAGTGTTATTCTGCTTGGAAAAACATCACCTAGAATTCCTGGGCTTTCTCTGAGTTAAACAGTCTACCGTTACAAGAATAAAGACAAAGATAGACGAAACCATGGAAAACGTTTTTTGAAAGAACTCGTGGGGAAAATGATAATGCAGTTAATTTTGATTTGTACAATTTTTGATGTTTAAACTGTACAGTATATAAAATATTTGTGTTTTCAGGAAAATGTACGGTTGAAAGTGTGTCGTTTGGCTTATAATGGCCTCGGGGAAGAAGGTGGATTAGCAATGGCGGAAGCTTTGTGCCACAACAGTGTCCTTCGGGAATTGGACTTAACTGGTAACCGCATTTCTGAAGGCTGCATATCCCACATTGCCAAAGCGCTTTTAGTAAACGAAAGCCTTCAAATACTCCGGGTAAGTAATTAGAAAAAAAGGCCACTTCTTATTTTTCCTGTTGCCAGAAAGAAAAAAATCCTAGAGTGTTTCGGGTTAGAAAAAACCGTGAATAAGGTTGTTTTTATGTTCATGTATTGATATACCTATTTTATTCTTGAAAAAATTAACTGTAAAAAATGTTAAAGTTAGTCAAAACACGAGCCTTAATCATCTATGCCTCTCTACCATCGATCGATGAGATTAATTATAAAAAGTTATAGGCTGCGATGCAACGAAATCTTTGAAAGCTGTCTTTACCTCTGATTTGACCTAAAAGTTTTAACATTTAAAAATGTGCTTAAAAATGATAATCAGTGGGTGAATGATCAAGAGAATATGGAGGGTGTGGTAAACTCTCTTACCCCAAGTCTGTGAATTTTTGCAACGTCATTCTTGCAATACGTGGCCGCTCATTAATGGACCACGTCGATTCAGCAACGCAATTCTCATTTTTTGCAGACGTGTTGCATTTCAGCAAGTTGATTACAGTAAAGCTCTGCATTAATCCTCTGACTGGTTTCCGGAAAGCTGTAGTGAATAACACCATTTGCAGTTACCATAATCTTTTGCTGATGCAACTTTGGCTTTGGAAAATGTTTGGAACTCCTCACGATCAAGCTATTGACCTGATCGTTTACGGTTATCATAAAAGATCCACTTTTCATCACAAGTGACTATTCGGTCAAGATGAGGGTCATTGGTGTTTCACAGAAAGAGCATCGAGCACACTCCAAAACGCTTAAGTTTTTGTTTTCATTGAGATTATGAGTAACCTGTTTATCGAGCTTTTTCGCCTTGCCAATACTCTGCAAATGGTATGAGACTATTGCAGTGCTAACACCAAGCGTCTGAGACATTTCTCTGAGACTTTAACATGGATTTTGCTCAACAACCGCTTGCGATTCTTCGTTGTCAAAACTGCATGACCGTCTTCTACCTTCTTCGTCTTCGAGGCTCTCATCACCAGTACGGAATTTCTGGAACCACTTTCGTACTGTCTGATCACTTGTGGACCCGTCTCTCCATGTTCTGTTCATATTCGCAAAAGTTTGGGGAAACTATGCCCAAGTTTAAACTCATGCCAGAAAAATAAACGAAGATCATGTTTTTTCATGTTCATAATTCAGGGCTTCTATGCTTCAAGAATATTTCTCTCTGACAGTAAGTTAAAATTATTAAAGAGCACGCATTAATTATTATGTATAGCAAAATTCACCAAATATATACCGCGAATACTATGTTAAAATGGCTTTTCAAAATACAACATTTCGAGTGGCCATTATTTTTGTAACAACCTAATATCACTCGGTTTGTGGATAACGATAAGCTCGTTCTCAGATTAGTAAAAGTCAGATATAAATTTGAACGTTATATTTTCTGCGATTTTAAAATAAAAGATTTTTTATTAACCAGTATGTATGATGTGCTGCTTATGTAAAGGCCATAGGCACGGAATGAGAAATCGGCGCGATGAGTTCGAATTCCGTTCGAAGATCTAAATTCAAAGCCGTATTTGTTTCAGGTAGAACATATAATTGAACTATTACTAAGGTACTTTCATCACAGTTGCTGACTAAACAACGGGTTGGCTTTGTGTTTGCAGAAAAAAAACAAATAAGCCTGAGCCGATAGACGTGCTTGGAAACAATCAGCTAATGTTGAAGATGAGAAATTAAACTGATGCGCAGTGTGGCTTTCAGTCGAAACAGCTCTGATTATGACGAATGGGTACGATTTAAAGTGAAATAGTATCAAGTAGTAGAAATGTGTTCGATAAATCGATTATTTTGCAAGAATTAGCACACTAAATGAGTTGGTATCATTTTGGGAGGGAGCAATAATTTTCAAGGAGGAAGGTCCCCAGTATTTTCTTTTTTTTATTTATTTATTTATTTATTTTATTATCTTATATATATATATATATATATATATATATATATATATTTGTTAGCAAAATTGACTAAAACTTGGAAAGTCGGGCATTTTTATCTTTATCACAGTAACAAGTTTGGCAAATTAATAAAAACAAACTAAACATAAAATTACCAATAGCAACATCAACAAAAATTGGGTAACATACGCAGTGAAAGGGAACAGCAGAGATATTCTTCCACATATAAGTAACACATTAGCTAGATAAAAACACCATTGCCACATTATGTGGAAGATATTTCTGCCACACTGGCTTTTGATCAGAAGATTGAAGGTTTTGGAGAGCAGGGAACCTTCTCCCAATTGCTAGTCTTAGGTACGACGATAAACTACATTCAGCATCAAAGTACCTGATCGGTTTTGAAGAGCGCAGACCTGCCTCTTGTTGTTGTTCTCAGGTCCACCCTGACTCAGGGTGGCATCACCTGTTAAGGTCCAAACTATAGGTAAATAATGAACCCCCAAACAAAGACAAAATACTCTGAAAGTATAAAATTAATTTTATATATAAAAAATATCATCAATGCATATAAAAAAAAATACCATTTTATGGTAGAATTAGCAGCAATATATTTTATACTAAATTGACTAACAATACATTTTATCTGTAGTCGAAGGCTAACAATTTCATTCAAAATATATTTAGTTAAAGCCATAAAATTGTGTTAAAAATATTTAGATTTTGTCATTAAATAACCCATAGAGGTGTTGATATGCCACTAAATGAAATCACCCAATTATTTTTGCCCCACCCTGGAAAATGTGATAACAGTGAACTTAAGAAGTTTAATTTCTCAAAAAAAAAAAAAAAAAAAGAAAAGAAAAAAAAGGAGACTAATTTAAGAAAAAGATTTTATAAATTTCAACTGACACGAATGTCAACTGCTTTGACAATGAATGCCGAATGTTTCCTGCATGGAAACGGTTAATTTCACCATTCGCATTCTCAGCTTACCTTTATTTGTTTTTTATGGCTATTTAAATTCTGAATGTGCTGGCGGTGTAACGCTTAGTGGCTTGAAAGAGGAAATCGTCGGGTCGAGTTCGAATTCCAGCAGAATTCCTTCCGTTCACTTTTTGCACAAGTGCCCTTATGAAAGGCATGAATCAACCTCTTTTCCTAACTCCCGCTATGGGTTAAATAGCAAGGTAGACTGGGCTCTCTAGCTGTGATTGGTGACTAGTCTAAGAGAAAGAAAATTCTAGATTCAAAACCTGTATGTAGCCCTGGTGATGCGCATACTACAGAGCCAATGAAAATATTATGAAGTTCATAACTGCCTTGCAGGCTTATGAACACTATGATCTGACGTCAAATCTAAAAAAAAAGAAAAATCTGAAATTAATTTAGTGTTATGTTCTGGCTTCTTTCTTTTGATCCTGTCTCCTTTCAAGACGTGGTCGATCATGGCTCTTCACAGCTTTCTTTGCTTTATCATGAATTCTTGGGAATAATAATGGAGTGGTTTCTCTTTGTCTTCTCCACAGTTTTGAATTCAGACGAACCCATCTCTTAGACTGCCTACTACCCAAGGCTGGAAAGCTTAGTCTACTCTGTTATTTAACCCATAGCTAGTCAAGAAAGAAGGAGATTCCTGCCTTTCGCAAGAGCATTTGTACGAAAGGAACTGAGACAGATAAAATGGAAATTTGAAATCGATTCGCCGATAGCCGTTTCACTACCCATACATACAGCATCTGATTGTTACGTTTCCGTCTTATTAAAAAATTATTTTATTATGTTTAAGTTGCTAAAAAAAAGCTTTCAATGTATGATTTTCGAGATGTCATTTCTTCAAAAAATATTAATTTTAATAATGTAAGAAAATTATTTCTAACATATTTACAAAGTAATACGATTTACTAGTCGTCTAAACGAATTCTAAAATGATTGGCGCTCGAATTGGTAATGAAATTATTATCCGTTTCTTTATTAAAAAATATTCGGCATTTATTGACCTGAACAACTGGAGCTAATTTGGGCTCAAAGCACTGTTTGCCAGAAGGCTGGCAAACAAACTATATTTGATCTCTTAATTGTGTTTCTGTCTTCGGACAGAACACAACAAATAAATAAGGGATGCCTGGTCCTGGTGATTCTGGACAGCACCTCCCTCTTTTCACTAAAGAAGGGAAGGTCGGTGGAATATTGACATCAGCCAGCAGGAAGTTTGTTGCGAAGACTGGGCAATTTTTGGCCTTAACCCATGTGCACGCATTTGGGCTCTCCACTTTAAACCGACCCCCTGCCATATAAGAATACCTCCTTATAAGAAAATATTCGGCGTTCATTAGCCGAGCAGCCAGTGCTACTTACGGTAGAAAATTTATAAATCTTTTTATTAAAACTTTTTTTTTTAATTTTAACTGGCTTAACCGTCAAGACTCCGAGGGGATAGGCGAAGCTTATTTCAGGTTGAACTTTGCAAAACTTCGTCGACCATGCCGGTGACATTAAATGATATTTATAATTATTATTCTTTTTTTTTTTTTTTTTTCAGTATTTATTTTGACATCATTATAGGCCACCTAGGTTCGGTCTCGACCAACCTTTACTCACACACATTGCATTTAACGTACTTGTACTTCGTAGGATTAATAGGTCTTACAAATGCAAGAATAGGCTTTAAATTTTGAAACTATTTCCTCTGTGCAAAAGTATGAGGACAACAACTATTTTATATTTTATCAGCCATATTGACAGAAAATAAACAATTTAATTAAAGTAATTTTATTTGATTTACTCAACAAATGATTTAACAAGAAAAATGTTTAAAAATGAATTTAATATTTAGTATAATAGCCTTTTGCTTTTAAATAATAAAATAATTGCGCCAATTTAACAATCGCACCTAGTGTAATATATATATATATATATATATATATATAGTACTGTGTAAAAGTATTAGCACAAGAACTATTTTAAATTTTATGAGGTATATTGACGGAAAATAAACAATTTAATTAAAGTCATTTTATTTGATTTACTCAACAAATGCTTTAACAATACTTGTTACAAAATAAATTTTATATTTAGTATAATAGCCTTTTGCTTTGATCACGGTCTTCATTCTGTCAGGCATTGACATCACAAACTTCTTTAATGTATCTAATGGTATCTCCTGCCAAGCAGCTTGTATCTGTTCTCAAAGAATGCGATGTAACATTAGATTTATCATTTTTTTTATCCAAAATATCCTGTAGATGTTCAATAGGATTGAGATCAGGGATTTGTGGGGGCCAATTCAAATTCCGAAGCCTTCCTTCCTCTTCCTTTTTAGTTAAATAATCCTTACAGAGGTTTGGCTTTTTACCCTGTATTTGAATTTCAGTGAGGTTTTTAGGAAAATCATCCGTCTTAATACTTTTTGCACGGTACCAGTAGTGTGCAAAAGTGTTAGGACAGGGGTGATTTTAAACTTTATTTTGATGCCTCATAAAAGATAAAATCGTCATTGTCCTAATACTTTTGCACAGTACTGTATATTCCCTGAATCCTATAATTCTGAACTGTCCGACAGCTACCCAGCTTAAAGATTAAAAAAAAAAAACAACTCCATACACCCACATTTCATTTAGCATAGAATTTATAACGAAAATAGCAGCCACTGCTAATTTCGTTATACATTCATGAAATATTTCTATTATAACAATATTTTAGGAAAATCAGTCAGTTAAGTGCCATACATGATACACGTTTGGGCGATCGTGGCTCGAAAGAGTCATGGCTGAGTGGGCAGAAGAATTCCTTGCAGTAGGTTGCCATTACTTTCTGCGGTAGACTGGTTGCCAGTCAAGGTTATGTCCTGTTATTGAACCCATAACTGGAGGGAAGAGATGGATTAATACCTTTCCTAAGGGTATTTGCGCGTAAGTGAATGCAAGGAATTCAACTGAAATTTGAACTCGGCTCCCCGATTTCTTGTTCCAAGCAAATATCAGGAAAATGTTTCTCAATTAAGTAACTGTTAAAAGAATGTTTCTAGAAGAATACGTTCATTTCAATTTGATATGATTGAAGGAAACATTTGATAGAAAGATCAGAAACCAGGCGTTTTCGTTACTTATTTACATAAACACATACGTAAGTGTTGGGAAAGAAATCTCACTATCTTTTTGATTGATATATTGTGTGCGTGCGTGGTTAATACTAATGGAAGTATATTCCACATTTTATATTTACTTTTAAAAAGTGCTCAATACAAAAGTAGAACATAGATATACAGTTATTATTATAGCTTACTGCAACTCAATAGCGATAAAGTATTTACAGCTATTGAGTTGCAGTAAGCTATAATAATAATAATAACTAATATATATTTGTAGGTACAGAACCAGATAATAGATATGAAAGTGTAAAGTTGAATACTATTAGACATTTTAAAAACAAAGCAACCAGTTTCGCTTCTGCTGTTCAGGCCTCATCAGGAGATTAATCTAGATTAAAATAAATCATGGAATGAATGAATGGAAGGAAAGAGTAGAAAAATATATATATGAAAAGGAAAGAAGTACTACAGGTTAATGATAACAAGTCCCAGTAAATATTCATGCTGTTTAGAGAGAGAAGGTTTGTGGGACTTTATATACAAAGAATCTAGCACTCTTAAATGAAATATAGATATACTGGGATACAACCGTGAAAACAGTCAACACAAAACTTAGCACTCTTTCTATTATTTAAAAGCACCTTCAGGCCGGCATTTATTCTACCTGCTCTGATGAGCTGTGATACAGCAAAACATGCCTGTATGCAGATAATATATATATATATATATATATATATATATATCTGATGATGATGCCAAGTCCGTAAACAGAGAATAATCCAAAAAGATCTGTTTAATAAAATATTAATCATCACTAATTTTTTTATCCATAATGTGGAATGTGTTAAATTATTCAACTTTTTAACAAGAAAAGTCTCAAATTAAAAATTGTCCCGAAACATTGTTGATTTATTTAAGATCTGTTACGACATGCCTCTAATTTGTATTTAGATATATTGTATTTATTTTCAATTTTTCTAGTTGAATTGTTGACCTATATTAGATATGATCCGTTATTGTACATAATTAGGTTACAATAAAATAAAGTTTGTTGTTTGTATTTTCAGATGGGCAAGAACCCAATTATGACAACCGGGGCAATCTCTTTGGCAACAGCAATTAACAGTAACGAAAACTGCGCCATAACCCTTTTCGACTTGACGGTAAATAAATTGAATTCTACTTAGATATTTATATGTTTCTATGATATCTATATATATATATATATATATATATATATATATAATATATATATGACGGCTAGGATTTGTTAAATGTTATATATATATTTATATATATATATATGGTGGTGCGAAAAGTTCAAGCCGATCTTAGTCTTTCATGTTCCAACACGTTTGAACACGACAAATTTATCAACAGATATAATATACTCAAATCGGAAACGTAAGCATATTTCAAACTATCTCTTGAGAAAGAAAATTTAAAATCAATTTGTGTCAGTCTTTCATCTCTATGAAAATGGAAGATTATAAGTTGCACACTATACACCTGATCCTTATTATTATTATTATTATTATTGTAAAGGTAAAATTGCCTCGCAAGCAACAAAAAATAAATGTGCTGTGTACGGTGAAGAGGCTTTAGTTGACAAAACTATACGGAAGTGGGTCTCTACGTTAGAGTTGGTAATTGTAGTTGTATTGATAAAGAACGCACATGCAGACCCCTCCCCACTACAGTAGACAACCAAATCAACACATTGAGAATAAACACTAACTTTATCGAATCCACCATCCATGAGCACTTAGTGATTGTTGTCTACTTAAATCACGTAATCTGAGTGAAAAGAATCTTTTCCATTGCATTTCCATCTGGGATTTGCTATATAAACGCAAATAAAATGGCCCCTTTTGGAAGAAAATTGTGACGACTGATGAGAAATGGATAGTTTACAACAATGTTCAATGAAAAAGATCCAGGGTTAAGCGACCCAAAAAGCAGGTCTGAACCCTAAGAAAATCATGTCATGCATCTGGTGAGACTGGAAAGGAATCCTGTACTATGAGTTTCTGCAAAGTAACCAGTCAGTTTGTTCTGAAAAGTACGACTTACAACTGGACGAATTAAAGACAGCAATTCAAGTAAAACACTCAGAATTGGCGAACAGGAAAGGTGTTATTTTCTCTCAGAATAATGCCAGACCTTTTAATCGAGCCTATATAACACAATTTTCGATTCATCGCAACAAACATATCTGCTCTGAAATGTATCGTAATTTCAACAAATGTAAACATGTTACGGAAATTAACGAAGAGTAACGAAACTTGGTTATAAAATCATTTGATATTATAAAATTATTTGTTAAACTTGGTTATAAAATGATTTGTTTGAACATTATTTTAAAAATAATGTTCAAACAAATCATTTCAAATTGTCGGTTGTTTATAACCAAGTTTCGCTAATTTCCGTAATATATATATATATATATATACACATATATCGGAGGCAACAGTTTGTAAGTATTTTTAATCTCCATAGAACCAACACATGTTTTTTTGCGAAGAGTTAACTTCCTTCAAAAGAGTATACCAACAATCGTAATGAGTAAAATCGGCCTCGCAGTCTAGAGCTGGATTCTGAGAGTTAGAAATAGTAAAATGAACCCGTAGAATATGTACCTTGATTGGCGAAAGGAAAGTTAATGACTAAATTGCTCAAATATGTTTCAATTTTGTGTGCTGTCCCAGATAGGCTCAAAGTCCTTGCAATGTCATCTACTCTCACCCTTCTGTCAGACTGAATGAGGTCATTGACTGATTCGATCACCTCTGGAGACCTCACTTCTGTAGGCCTCCCTGGCCTGTCTTCATCCTCAACACTGCTCCGTCCTTCTTTAAACAATTTAGCCCACTTGTAGACATTTCTTTGGCTGAAACATGAGGTACCATACACAGTTGACATTCTCCTATGAATTTCAACCGGTTTGCACCCTTCAGCAACCAAAAACGTGATAACTGATCTCTGTTCAATCCTGGAGCATGCTTCTTGGACGGCCATCTTTGTTAATCTCCAAAACTCTCAAAGTTTTTTTTTTTTTTTTTTCAATCTTCCAAAAAATTAAATCCCTTTGAAAAAGAAGTAAAGGAAAAAAATTTAAAAAAAAAGTAAGCTTCTATCTGTAATAGAAGTCCTTATACCGAAACATTCACCTTATTTATTGAATGACCCTCGTAGATGATGAGTTGTTCTGATACACTTCATAAACATTAGTGATGACCAACTGAGAACTTGTGTTAAATCCGCTTCAAACATGTCAGATGCTTGCAGTGCATAGAATGAAATCCATTTGAGAAACGGATACTCTACGATCTGTTGAACAAACAAAAGCAAAGTACACGAACCTTTTCGAACCTCTGTGTTGGGTGAGTGGAAAAAAGAAGTGAAACATTTTATGGAGATAAAAACAGTTATAAACAGCATTCAGTCGCTATTCTCTGAACTTTCACACATACCAATTAATTATTTTGTATTTTTCCGTACACCCCCCTTTCTTCCTTTCTCTCTGTGAGAGAGAGAGAAAGGGGATACGGAGAGCGCATTTGCTGTATTAAGATTTTTGAAAGCACAAACCGAGAGACGCATACGCACAGTTTAAAATGAAAATGGGGCGTCTTATTCAAATACGAGTATCCACTATAATAACGTTGGAAGTAATATATATATATATATATATATATATATATATATATATATATATATATGGAGAGAGAGAGAGGGATTAATGTGAAGAAGTTTGACTTAACTGAGCAGATTCATGTCGACTTCGGGGTTTCGTGTATGCATACGTATGTGCATATATATTTTATAATCATATCACCCCAAAGCAAGACATTTTACTGCCACTGTTTTGCAGGGGTTACATAGGAGGAAAAGTATGAGAAAGAGTGACAGGTTATAGGGGGTATCAGGAAGTGGGTAAGAGAAGGATGAGAATACTCATGAGAGTGGAGTGGACTGAGAAAGGAGCATGAGAGAGAGAGAGGATGCAGGTTAGTGAGATAGAAGATAACTTTTGGCTTTACATTTAAAGTCTTGGAGATTGTAACTGTTGAGGAAGCAAATAAACGGAAGAGAATTCCACAGGCGGGAAGTGCGAGAAAAGAAGCTGATGGAGTAGAATTTGCGCTTACATTTTATTTGTTTCACAGTAAAGGGTGGGACATAGTTGCTATTCTTGTGGCTCGAATAAATTCATATATAGGGGGCATCAGGGGGCTAAGTTCATCGGAGCAAAAGTCGTGAAAGTATTTGTAGAAGAGACACAGGGAAGCCACATTGCACCGGTGAGAAAGTGACTGTATCTGAGCTGCCAAGTCGGGATCGATCACATTACAGATTCTCCGTTAGATTTTGTCAAGATCCCCTAGGTGGATAGCAGGAGATATGTGTGTGTGTTTATATAAGAATAAATAATGAATTTCATTTTTAATCGAACATTATTACTTATTACTCTTTACTTACATTTAGTTTAAAAGCAATAAAAATTATGTTGGATTAAAAAATAAAATCTATTAAGTCTTTAGAATTTTTTTTTTTTTTTTTTACTTTTTGGATTCAAAGCAGAGATATGTCGTGAAAATCTGAACGCGTTAGTGTGCTTTAAATGGAGCTTTGCTTGATAGTGAGGCTCTTCGTAGTTGAACTATTAATACACGCCAGATTAGTGGGTGGTTTCCCCTGCTAAAGGGTGACGCAGGTTCAAATCCAGCCGTATGACATAAACGTGTCAATCTTTGTAATTTTTTTTAATCATTTCACCCCAAGCAAGGCATTCCACTGCCACTATTGCGCAAGGGGTTATGTAGGGGAAACTAATGATAAAGAATAACAGATTAAAAAGAGTGTCAGGAAGTGGCTAAGAGAATGATGACTGTGGTCATAAAGTGAGGGATCAGTTTATATAGTGATTGTAATGTAGAATTGATCCCCCACTATATCCGCATTATAACAGTATAGTTATTTTTATATAATCATTTCACCCCAAGCAAGGCATTCCACTGCCACTATTGCTCAAGGGGTTATATAGGGGAAGGTAAAGAGAAAGAGTGGTTAGATATAGGAAATGTCAGAAGGAGGGTGATAGACGGGTAAGGATACCGAGGCTGAGGGTTGGGTAGATGGTGAGAGTGTTTGTGAGAATTGATGCAAGTTAGTGTGTTAGGAGGTGTCTATTGACCTTACATTTAAACTCCTGGAGATTGTAGCTGTCGGGGAAGCAATCATGTGGAAGGGAATTCCATAGTCGGGAAGTGCGAGAAAAGAAGCTATTGCAGTAGGAATTTCGATTACATTTTATCGCTTACACTGTAAAAGGATGGGACCTAGTTGCTAATTTAGTATCTCGTGCAAATTCGTACATAGGGGGCGCCAGTGATCTACGGACGTTCATACACGACATTATCAAACAATAAAAGCGGTTATTATAGTAAATTTAAACTTTATTGATAATATTCTAATTTCCTCAATGAGTGCCTTCGTAACTAAGACTATAAATCCAAAGTATCTAAAATTCAATAAAATATTAGAATGTTTAAAATATTTAGAATTTTAAAATTTACTGAGTAGTTTTAAAAAAAAGGTATTTATGTTGTATTCATGTAATGTTATTTCCATTATCTCCTTATTTAAATTTTCCAAACATCTGGTTGTTGATACATCAGCCAATACGTAAAACACTTACCTCGGTATTAAAAAAATGCTTTTCTGTGACATTTCAAACAAAGTAATAATTGTTTCAAGTCCTATTAAGCTTTAAATCAGGTAATTTTTCTCAAACATTTTAGAAAATGATTTTTTATTTTTGAAAGATTTTTTAACGAAGAGAATTCTGTTGACAGATTTGTCGATATAGACGATTTTATTGATTTTAATGATAAAACAATTTCAACCAAATCAATTTAATAATTTAATTACAGCAAAATATTTTTTTTTATTGGAAATATTAAATTTAATCTATTAATTTGGAATTAAAAATAACAGTTTCAATTTTTAAAAAATCGTTTTTTTTAATGCATTTTAAACCTTATGTATCGCTGTGTGTGTGCGCTGATAAGTACTTAGGCCGACGCACTCCAAAATGTGAACAAATATGCCAACCCATTACTTTCTCTTTTGTATTTCTCTTGGTCGGCTGAGAACTTTTAAACACTCACCTTGTATGCTTAAAAAAAAGAGATAACATGGCGATATTATCTGTTCTTTGTGACCATTTACTTTGTTTTAATTTAATTTTGTTAAATAAAAATATATAGATAAGAAAGGATAGAACTTATTTTGAAGGGTTAATGATTATCTCGACTGGCTTTTTTTATTTAAGACGTAATTACTCTTGGAATATATAACTGTCCGTCTCCGTCGGAAATGTAAACATTATTTTTGCAGATCACCCCCTCGTCCACATCCTCCATAAATCAATGCTGACTAATGTCATTACAATTGTTTTGATATTTAAAAAAAAAAAAAAATGAAAAACGTCATATGAATTTATTTATTTTTAGCGAGACTTGTGCTCGACGGCCTCAAATTTCCAACTGGTGAGATTTGATGAGCGTTTATTTTGATGACGTATCAAAACAACGCGTTAGAAAATAAACAACTCTCGACTGGTGAAGGAAGAATCGTAAATATTTTATAAAGAATTTAAATTAAGAATTTTCTCTTAACAGATTTTGAACAGATATAATCTATTACTTAAAAAAATATCACTTTTTTGTTTTTGGCTTTTTTGCGAATAAAAGACATACGGTAACAAAACAAACATGACAGTTGAGAAGAAACTTATAATAAAAATCTCGTAACTTAGCGGGTCGCCGTGATACTACAATGGGCCCGGCAGGATATTTCTGAGGACAATTAGTGTTACAAGACGTTACCCATTTCTCCGACAAATAGTATATGTGCTTAACTCGCTCCAAGAATCCAAGAATCCGCTTTCATGACCGATTGAAAGAGTAAAAACTGAGAACTTAGCGTTAAAATTAAAAAAAAAAAAATTACCCGAGCCACTATTTGAAATCGATTCGCAGATTTTACTTTTGGATAAGCTAACCATTACGCCAACTTTTCACTCTAATGTAAGTGAGAAAGATAGAGATCAATAAAAGCAATATGTGTAAAATAAAAATGTCCTGTAAAGAATTAAATGTCCCAAAATTGAAAAGACGACGTGTCTAAGTTTAAACTAAGAATAAATATAAATATTAGATGCATTCAAAATAAAAATCTTTAAGATAAAATTTTCTTTGTCCGTCATATTTAACGAAACATGCGTAAAAGAAGGATTGTTGCCAAATGCATATATGTGTGTGTTTTTAAATAGACGATTCAAAACTTGCTTTTCAAAATGGTCACCCGTGACAAAATTGGTAACAGCACATGTCGGCTGTAGGACCGGTTTTCCCTGATGGCAAAAGGATTCAATTCCTGTCAGTCGGAAGACACAATTTTTTCTTTAGCAGGATCTTTCCATCTATTCAAGTTGTCATTAATTCCACTGTTTAAGAAAAATTAAAAAAGAATGAAAAGTAACTCAAACATGTCTACCTGCTAAAAATTTATTTTATAGTAATAAGATATATATACTAGTCAAATAGCACTAGTCGGACCAGCAGACGGTAGTTCGAAAAAGTGCTCAATGCACATCCAACACAAATGAACCGAATATGCACAGCTAACAATATGTTAAAGTACAGAGCACGCACCACTTACTTGCTACCCAGGTCTCATCAGGCAAGCGGCTTGCCTGATGAGACATGAGTAGTCGAAACCTGGGTAGCAAGTAAGTGATGTGTGTTCTCATCCATTACACCTAATGGTGTGTTATGGCAGCATTTTTGTTGTTTTCGTAACAAAGTGTTTTTTTTTTATGGGGCAAGGTTGTTAGCCTTGCGCCCAAACCCCAAACCTGGAGAAAGGTGATTTTCTAAGGGTAACTTAGACGTGACACATGGCCGAATGTAGAGGGTACCCAGTGAGGATCGAACTCACTACTCAGTTATAATGATTCTAGTGAGATGAGCTTGCTAACTATTACACCACGCCGATATATATATATATATATATATATATAACAGACGAGCAGCCATGGGCATTCTACAAATACTGAAAAAATTATCCATTATTTCACGTCTTTGTTCTTTTTGCATTTTTTGGCTGTATCTTCTTTTTTCTCTCTCTAATCCATATTAATCTTCGTTGCAAGTCCATGATTTTATCTTAGTGTTATCTAAACGCGTATTAATTTCATACGCGAAATATGACTCATATTACACATTATTAATCATTTTAAAGGTAACCACATTTTTCTCTGGTGCATGAACTTCGGTATAAGAAAATTATACAATAAATAACCGTAGTTTCGATTATTCCAAGACCGATTAAAGACTGAATTGTGGTGGCGAGGATATCTAAAGATGGCGTTGAAAAGATATGAATATTGGGAAGTAGTCACTTGCTATACCAACCATTGTCGCCAGTAAAAATTACACAACTAATTTCGCTACAACTATATTGTGCCTCGTGAATGTATAATACTATGGTTTCTATCTATAACAATAAACCAGTTGATTTTGCAAAAGATAAAATAGCTTCTCTCGCTATCAACGTCACATGTGACAAACAGTTAAGATAAGCTATCGAACATAACCGTAAATTACTCATACCAGAAACAAGTTCACCGCCTCTCCAGTTGGTAATGAGAGAAAAACTATGAAAAGTTTTACGTATATGCAAAAAGGATTTATATTCCATAGAAAGTTTAAAGATCTATTTTTGTCTTTCGCTGTCTCCCTTTTTACCATTTGTTTTAGTCGTTGTCTTTATGATTGACAATTGGAGGGTCATGGGTTTGGCTCATAGGTCAAGCAAAGACAAGCCCCAGAACACAGACCGTGTATGACACATATGGGGAGGGGGGGAAGTACATTCAAAGCGCATCCCTCATTGAGTGCAAGATTCGTACTGATAAGAAAAGTAAATTTACTCAAAAGCCCCTTTAAGTTTGAACAAAAATATAAAAAAAAAAATTTCATTTCTTCATCTCTTTCTTGTTTCCTATAAAAAGAGGTCAAGATATGGAGAGAGCAGAAAGGAAATTTTTTTTGTACTAGACTAGGTACATCAAAGGTAATAAAGGTGAGAAGCCATGAAAAGAAAAAGAAAATTAGGTTAAAAGTAGGTTGACACTTTGACCTTTAGAAAGAAGAAAAAAAGTCTGTATTCCCTGGAAACTACTGGCCAAATTTCAAAGGGAATCTTTGTTCTGATTAGTTAAAAGGAACACACACATATATTTTACATCTTCCCACATACATAAATAGCAAACCAATGGTTTTTTGTATTTAAATTTAAATCATTTTCACAACCAACATCCAACATTGCCTGATGACGAGAGTCTATCTCGAAACATAGAAATTTCCGTGTCGCAATGTAATTTTAATTCATAATTATATGATTATATTATGCTCTACAATATTTATTGTATTGAGCACTGTTTATAAAAAATAAATGCCAGGGAACTCAAAATCGTAAAACCTTAGTTCCTCTTTACCTGGATATATAAATTACAATAAATTTTTACAAAAGAAATTATTGAAAATTTTTTAGAATTAATTGGTTTACCAAATTGAAATTTACATAGTGCGTAAATCTTGACAAGTAATGTTAGCGATAACTTCAATACTGGACATTGTGAGGATTTCAACACCTGTACTTCTTCTTCTATGTGCCGTGTTCCTTCAGGACGTAGGTGATCATGGCCTTCCACATCTGCCTATCCCTAGTGGTTCTTGGCACGCTTTCCTCTGTTAACCCCTCCCAAAGACCACTCCATCATCCACTTGCTCAAGTCTGTCAAGTATGTTACGTTTTGCTTTCTCTTGTCTCTCTTTTCCTCTATCTGACCTGTGAGTATCACATTCTCCAAACCCTCCTTCCTCATTATGTGTTCCAGGAATTTCAGCTGTCTTTTCCTGATGTTAAGTATTAGTTTCTTTTTCGTTTCCATCCTCTCCAAAACCTCATCATTTCTGACATGTTCGGTTCATGGTATCTTAACCATCCTTCTGTAGAATCACACTTCGGTTGCTTCAAGTCTCTCCTTTATCTTTGAGAAGATTGTCTAGCATTCACTACCATATTAAGGAACAGAATCACATAACAATACAGTACTTTTCTTGTTGTTGTTGTTTTGTTTTTTTTTGTTTTTTTTCTTCTAGCGAAATTTTCTGTCTCTCAATACTCTACTCAACTTCTGGAATGCATCCTTGGCCAGCCAAATTCGTCTTCAGATCTCAGTGTCGCACTTTCCTTTCCGTCTTCTGTTAGAACACTTTCCAGGTATTTAAATTTCTGTATCTGCTTGATTTTAGTATCCCTCGCCTGCAGTTTGCATTTTGGGCTTCTCTTTTTACTGATGACCAGGCATTCGGTTTTCTTGTAGTTTATTTGTAGTCCTTTCTTTCTGCTTTCTTCAGCTACCTTCTGTAGGAGGTCTTGTAGTTTCCTTTCCTTGTCTTCTATCAGCACTATGTCATCTGCATATTTTATATTGTTCAGATTGTGACCGCCATTGATAAATCCTGGCAGGACTTCTAGGACTCTCAGAATTGTCTCGCTGTATAAGTTGAATAAATCCGCAAAAAATCTTATAATAAAAATGACAGTCCGCTGATCTGGTTTTTCGGGTTGGGCCCGAGTAGTGCATTTCTCAAATGGATCGGTTTCAACGACCTTTCTAAGAACTCATCCCTCGTGATTTAGTTTCAATTTCATCATTGGAAATATTACACAAAGAAAGGATGAACGTGTCTATTAAAAAATGAAAGTCATTACAGGGCCCACAAATTTCAGCCTGATATGGTAATGGTAATATTTCCTTATAAGGAAACGTGTGGTATTCATTGACCGAGTAACCAGTGCTACTTTCGGTTGAACTTCATAAAACCATTCTCTTGAAATTATTTTTTCAGGGAAATAGGTTTCCCAAGTCCATTTGGTGTTATCGAGCACTGATAGAGGTTTGCTTCCTAACCTTTTGTGTTAAGTCGTGTAGAACATCATTTATTATATCATGATTTTGTCTTTTGAGTTACATGTGCTATCCATTTTGGTTGTTGCTATTGTTGAAAGTTCTTTCTTATTTGATACAATTCTTTGTTTACAATCCTGTAGTATCCTTCTACAAGGTTTATTGAAGGACGATTCTTTCTATGATCTAAAAATAATTTATGTGAACAAATTCCAACATGAACTACTAAAAATAAACTTGTTTAAACCTCATAGCTTTAAATATTGACTTTTAATTCATTTTTATGTTTATTATAACCATTATAATGTTAAATGAAGTTTTTAAAAAAATTGAGCCGAAAAACTTCCACCGGAGTGAAAAAAAAATGTAATAGCGTATGTGTGTTGTTGAGATTCAGACAAGAAATAGAAAATGAATGACTGAGATTGTTCGACGCCGCTCATACAAAACAATAAACGGGGAAAGTAATAGAGAGAAAGAGAGACAAACTCATACATTAGGGCATAAAACATATGCACAAAGAGATTTTAAAAAAGAACGTTTAAAAATTACACAACCGTGCGTTTATGTAGAATATTTATGCATAATTTAGCTTGATTTTGAAGAAAATTATCCAACAAACCTGAATTAACAAATAACAGAAATAAAAATGACCATAAAATTAAATATCATAGATTGTTTTACTCAGGTGTCAAATTTCCACAATGAAAATAAGAGAAAACAATATTTAGGGCAGATTTTAGTCAGATGCTAAAATTCTTCTAAGACCCTAAATTATAGAGAGAGAAAAAATGTAATTGGTCAAAGAATGCTCATGCCAGTGAGAGAGTAACTTTTCAGTTAGGGGCAGGAGCTGAGTGTCAGATTTTTTTTTAATTCGGGTGTCAAGTTTCCGTTATAAAAACTGAAGATACCCCATATTTGAGCCATATTTTAGTTAGACGCTAAAATTATTCTTAAACTCTAAATTATATATATATATATATATATATATATATATATATATATATAGTAAGTTTTGTTAAAAATTGTAATGGGCCAGGTCGTGACCACCTTTTCGGTGATCACGGCCAGGCCCGTCGCAACGATGTTGCCCTAAGTGGGAGTGCAACCTTTTGAGTTAGCTGCGAAACTGTTAAATAATGTACGGTTGATAGTAAGAGAAAATCGTTTGATAAATAGAATGTCGACAAATATGGAACATTTTTACATTCCTTATCTCCAGTAAAAAGGAAACGTAAAAATACTGGAAAAATTAAATATGAAAATTAATAAATATTCCTTATCGGTAGTTTTTAACGAAATATGTTTAAATGAAGCATTGCCACCCAAATATACATTTATACATTGGTAATTTATTGGCACACTACACTAAAATCTACTCTTTTCATTTCCACAAGAAGGTCGTGATTTCCTGGGATTCGAAGACCGTATATTCTGGCAATGGGTCTGATTCTCAGTAATATTGATGGCATAGTCAGAGTATACAAAATTGATTCTTTCGGCGATTTCGATGTAGGAGTGCTCAAGATTTCATTTTGGAACTGAATTAATAGATTATCCGACATGGATTTAATTCTAGTGATGAAGACTTTTGTAGAACTGGACACTTTTCGGAAGAACTGATCGCAGAAGAATGCAGTACAGTGAAACACAAAGATTTTCAGCAGCCTTCTTCGGGATTTGATTCAGTGTTTTCTTTCTCCTAAATTGATTGCCATCCAAAGCAAGAGAATCTAATCTACTATGCTATTTAACTCTTAGTTTGGGAGAGGGGGAATTTTCAAAAATATTAGGGCAAAATGAATTTACTGGAATTTTAATTCGACTCGCCATTTTCACTTAGTATTCCGATAACCGTATATACATATATATATACATATATATATCTTTAAATTCAGATAAAATTTAGAGGGAAATAGCCATTTTCAACCTGTCAGTTAAAGACATGCATTGTCAGCCCGTTTAAACAAAGAATAAGGAAAAATTCTAATGCCGGTGCCTTGGTCTAGTAAAGGAAGGGGTTGGGGAATATTGGCTTTTACAGGGTTAAGCCAGCGGAATATTAGTAATTTCTTCTATCGTAGTGGGAGGTATGTGGCTTGACCATTGGCTTAGGAGTGGTAGGTAGAGAGGAAAGGTAACTGCTTAGACAAATTAAAAAAAAAACTTTTTGTGACTAAATTTGAAGAATAAGATAATTATTGCAATTTATATTTATCTCTATGACGACACAAACTCATGATCTCTAAACATTTTTCGTTAAAAACGACTGACAAGGAAAATTTTTAATTTTTTATTTAATTTTTCCAGTAATTTTACATGTTTCCCTTTTGCTGGAGATATGAAACGTAAAGATGTTCCATAATTTTCGACTTTCAAAGCGTTTTTCAAACTCTTCACAGGTCATCTTCAAGGATGTTATTTTTCCGGCGTTGTTATTATGTCCTCATGTTTGACTGTAATGTAATTTTATGTGCTTTTTTGAAAAGGAGAGTTCTCTAAAGTTATCACGTGATGCGCGCGGCTAAGTATCGCGTGAGCTGCTGTTTATTTAAAAAAAAAAAAACACTTTCAAAACTTAATTTCCACTGTTAAATAATGTACGGTTGATAGTAAGAGAAAATCGTTTGATAAATAGAATGTCGACAAATATGGAACATTTTTACATTCCTTATCTCCAGTGAAAAGGAAACATGTAAAAGTACTGGAAAAATTAAATATGAATATTAATAAATCTTCCTTATCGGTAGTTTTTAACGAAATATGTTTAAATGAAGGATTGCCACCCAAATATATATATATATATATATATATATATATATATATATATATATATATATATAACCTTATTTATAAATGGAACTTTGTGTATGTGTCCGTTGCCTATAAACTCCGAAACGGCTGAACCGATTTTCTGGAAAATTTACACAGTTGTACTATAAGCGTCTGCGAGTGTTCTTAGCTAAGTTTTGTGTCGAGGTACCCCCGATAAATATCGAAAATCGATAATCGAAAAAATCGGGTTATAGAAGGAGTGGTCTGATTTTAATCAAATTTGATACACTCATAGACAAAGACATAAAAAACGATATTCAGAAGTTTCAAGGTTGCAGTTCTTACAATAGTGCAGAAAAACGATTATATATATATATAAACTGCAAGATGTTTGTGCGTATGTCTGTTTATCTGCCTGTATATCTGTATTTTTTTTCAGCCCTTTTATTTTAGTTTTTGTTTCGGATTTGGCTCTAAGTAGGTATAATTGTAGTTCTTAGTCTCAGCCATGATACCATTTACTCGAAGGACTTATTTAGCCTTCAAAATTTAGTTTACGACGAAAAAAACTTATTTGATATCGATACCAGGAAATCAAAATTTGACTTACATCCATTCATTTTTCTTTCAGTCTACAGTTTCGCTTTAACTGGAAACAACTATTGCTTTTTAGTCTTTCGTGCTAACGTCCAAAGAGTCTGAGCTCCAAGACCATGGATTAGTTTTAAAGCTTTCATTACACCCGAGCAACGCCGGGCTATACTGCTAGTAATATATATATATAAGTGGACATTGAAGTTAATACCCAGAAGTAACTGTTTTATGCTAAATCACTTTCTTTTTCTTTTTGT
>JBBBDQ010001631.1:2775000-2855000 GCA_037127315.1 Ascarosepion bandense | reverse complement strand
ACAGTAAGAGGAACCTGCAGATATTGGAGGCCATGTACATCAAATCAAAACAACCAACACTCAATAAAATCAACTTTAAAACAGGAAATAACATATTACATTGCATTTGACTAGATGGTTTTGTTGTCATTTCGCGCTATCCCGCGGTGTGACGTCATAAAACCGCATCGCAAACTTAAGAACTGCGTTTATTATTTTTGGTAACTATTGCCGTTGCCAAGCGGAGTTTTATGTCAACACAAAATAAAATCGTCGGTGATGGTGGATTTTATAATATTTCAGTTTAAACTACCTCTCTGAAGATGGCTCATGTGAGCCGAAAGCTTAGAAGAAAACCAATAAATAATTATCCAAATGTTGGAGAATTTTTGTCTTTATTTTCAACTGAAATTAAAGCAAAAATACGACGTTTAGAACGGCTCATGATTAAACATAATAGACATTCATTGTCTCTTATATTTAATAGCATATGTCTAGAAAATTACTTGCTGCCTCGATATACTAAATATATGTATATATGTATATATTTATTTATTTATATATTCATATAATTTATATTTACATATATATATATATATATATATATATTTGTATATATTTATATATATATATGTGTGTGTGTGCATATGCACACACATATATTTGTAAAAATACAATTCAAAATTTAACCGACTTCTGTTTTTTTTACCAAACTTGTTTCAATGAATATTCTCTGGCAAAATCTATCTATCTCTCCATCTAGTCATCTGCAGACAGATCTGTTTCGCAGCTCATCAGTACGGTTAGACATCCGATTGCTTCTAGCCAGTATTGAAATCCTGCCGAACTGACATCAGTCGCCGATTCTACCACTGAGCTATGGGCGCTCAGTCGAGGAAGGCGGACTTTAGCGTGTTATATACAATGTAACATACGCCAGTTGCTGCGTGTGTTCAAATTCATTACTGAATGAACGATGCGCTGATGCTTCAGTGGCTACTTTTTTTTATTCAACTTCTACCATTCCTCCACAGGGTGTGAGAGCGTAAACCATTGCTAGTTTTTAGCGATTGAATGTAAGTAAAATCCAGAATTTTAAATATTAATTTTTCCAGACAGGCCGTCCAGTGTTCTTACATGGAAGATTAATTCAGTAGAACTCCTTTGATGGTGAGCTGGAAAGAAATAAAATTGAATAACCATCTATCGGGTTTTATGCCTTGAGTTATTCAAACGGGTGTCTTCATCTTGCCGGTTATGACCAAAACGTTTTGACCGTTCCACTTTGAAACCATTTTCAAGTGCCTTTTGTATTTGATAATCTTCCTAGAATTTAAAACCAAACCCTTTATTCAATTGACTGATGTAGAATCTTATTATTCTAGTGTTCGGGCAAGAGAGGATAACTCGTATTGGTTAATTTTCTTATTTAACTTATCCTTTGGATATCACGTCTGCTCATTCGACTGAATTAAACAAAACGAATGTCACTACCTGTTCTAGAGATTAAACTCACAGCTGCCAGGTAAATGTCATACACATAAACCAAGGATTATACCCGCAATGCTATTATCTCGAAGGTTATTGAGGTAATATTCATTACATCAACCAGAACTTACACGGAATATGGATGCTCTCACAGCGAGAGCTGAAATTACCATCAAGCAGTTAGTATGCAGTAGGATCCGCGTATCACTTCCGATTGAAGTATACATAAAATCATAATTTAACATTTTAATATTTTTCAACCAATCAACCTTCATTTTAGAAGATCTCATTTTTGGAACAGAAAGGTTCACGTAAAAAGGCGACCTTCACGTCAAAGACACAGGAACATAGCATCGGTGTAAAAATCCAGACCAAATAAGTTACATTTCAAGTAACACTTCCGCTAAAGACACTGCTATATCAATCTTTCTTTCTGTCGTAGGCATAAAAGTGAGTATTTATATATTCCCTTATTAACCTTCTATTACTCAAATACATCCAGACAAATACATGAATATTACAAAAACATAACGTTCTTACTTTCCCCACTTAAGCGTTCACTTTTAATGATATTGTGAAATATTTTATGTATTGTTGAAATATTAAATTTTGTTGGTTGTTGCAATAACTCGGATGTCACATTTATATTTGATTGTTATAAGAAAATGTGTTTGGTGTATTTTTCCTTTCAGAAACAACCCAAAATTTTTTACAGCGAAGATGACGGGTAGCTTAGCTGAAGAAGGCTGAAGCATAGATAGGTTATTAATTATAATAACCAAAATTGATACGAATAACGATAATTACTCAGAAAATAAAATAGAAATTATCTGTAATAATCTCGTGGGGATTAGGGTACTTCGACGTGGTGCAATGGTTAATGAGCTTGTCTCAAGATCAATCACGACTGAGTAGTGAGCTTGATGCTCACTGCGTGCTCCACACATTCGGTCATTTATGGGCAAAAGTTGCGAGCTTGGTTCACGTGAATGAGGCCAGCTTTAATTTCCTTTTTTTTTTTACCTCCCCACTTTTTTAAACAAACACAACGGGGCAGATTCCTGGCGCACTCCTCCTCCCCCGCCTTTTCGTTCTCTTAGTTAATGTCAGTGATTGCTGCTCTCGGCGTTCTCTTTTGTTATGGTCCTTGTCAAGATTCATAATCTCCCCGGTCTATTTTAAATACTTTTTATCTGCACTACACCAGCCTTTGGTTTTTCCTACTTAATTTATTTTGTCCCTCCCTCGCCTCTCGTAGGCGAGCTTCTAGATTCTGTTTATCGGCTGAATTTATCAGCTGTTCTCATTTTTTTTGTTAGGTGGACGGTTCTTACTAACACCATTTTGTTTTTGTTTAAATGTTTTGTTTTATTTTATTTTCGGGTCCCTCCACCCTGCCCTATCATTTCATAAAATAGTTTTATATACATTTGGAAAAAATATCGACAGCGTCCATATTTTAGTAGGTTCCCTGCGAATATTGTGGCATTTTCGTAAATGTTAGATTGGGTGAAGTTGGATGGGTTCTTTTGGGGATTAAGGCAGTTGTAAGAATGAATGGTTCGTGAACCAGATTAGTTCGGTGTAGGATAGTCAGTGACGACTAAACTTGTGCCACGTGAAATGAACTTCATTTCAAAATAAATAGTCTTGTGGGAATTAGTTGGGCTGCTAAAACGCCCACTATTTTCAGGGCTATAAGTACTTTGACTTCATCGTTCTGTTTTCATTCTACACTGCGTCGAGTAGAAGACTTGTCCAGTCTTTCCTTCCAGGGGAACTTAGTCACCCGGCAACGTGGTGCCACCCCTGCATGCATGTACCCAAACACATTACCACTATCACTACCCCTATTAATGTTTTTTTCCTTTCCTTTTCAGCTGTGTACATATGCGTTGGGGTGGACGTGATATCGACTCGGAACGAGAAATAGGGGAGCCGAGTTTGAATTCCAGTTGAATTCTTCGCATTCACTTATACACAAATACTCTTGAAGAAAGGTATTAATCCGTCTCTTCCCTCCAGTTAGGTGTTAAATAATAGAACAGATTGGGTTCTATAGCCTTGGCTGGCAACCAGCCTACCGCAGAAAGCAATGGCAATCTACTTTGGGATAATCTTCTGCCCAGTCAGTCATGTTTCTTTCGAGACATGATCGCCTAAAGCGTGTATCACGTATGGCACTTAACTGACTGACTAACACACTAGTATAGTTTAGTTCGACATTGTAGTAACCACAGCACTTCATATAATTATCGATTAGTGGTGCAGTGGATATCGGCTCGGAACGAGAAATCGGGGAGCAGAGTTCGAGCTCCAGTTGAATTCTTTGCATTCACTCACGCGCAAATACTCTCGGGAAAGGTATTAATCCGTCTCTTCCCTCAAGTTATGGGTTAAATAACAGGATAGATTGGGTTCTATAGCCTTGGCTGGCAACCAGTCTACCGCAGAAAGTAGCGGCAACCTACTGCGGGATAATCTTCTGCCTAGTCAGTCATATCTCTTTCGAGAGATGATCGTCCAAAGCGTGTATCACGTATGGCACTTTACTGGCTGACTGAATATAATAGTTGGAAACATAATTAAAGCTTCTACTGAGCATAAAGTGGGGGATCGGTTTTATATTGTTTTGAAGTAATAAACTGATCCCCCACTAATTACGCTTACTATATTAATGTAATATAATCTATCTCTTCTCTCTCCAGCTTTGAGTTAAATAACAGGACAGATTGGGTTCTATAGCCTTGGCTGGCAACTAGTTTACTGCAGAAAGTAATGGCGACCTACTGCGGGATAATCTTCTGTCCTGTCAGTCATGTCTTTTTTGAGACATGATCGTCCAAGCGTGTATTACGTATGGTGATTAACTGACTGACTGACTGACAGTGATAGAGATATTTTCCTGATCGACACTTCTTTATTTCTGGCGAAGTTTTCATATATTTCTCTCTCCATGTAAATGACGCAATGCCTGTCTCTTTCGTCAGATACAATCCTGTGTGTACTTCTTTTGGAACGAGCCAGACTGACTTATCCTACGAACAAGTCAATCAATACTTCACTTTGTAGCTATTTATTGAAGTTATCCAAATTTAGAAGTTTTTTTTTTTTTATTCATGACGAAAGTATTTTTCTAAGAGTTTTTTTTAATCATTTCAAAGCAGGACCGCTACTAGTGTGTAAAGGATTAAAGTGAGAGAAAAAACTGCGTACTGAAAAGATTTATGGGGTTCAAGACGATAGACGATGACAAATGACGTTGCATTTAAATTTTTGAAGATTGTAGCTATCAGGGAAGCAAGTAAATGGAAGGGAATTCTATAGGCGGGAATTACGAGAAAAGAAACGTTTGGTGTAAAAGTTGCGGTTAAGTTTAACTATTTCAACGATAAGAAGTTGGGACCTAGATGCCCATCTAGTAGCTCACTAAAATTCACGAGGACGAGGTATCAAGAAAAAAAGAACTTGTCAGAGCAGTTGCAAAATATTTGTAGAAAAGACAAGGAAGCCACGTCACGTCGAGATGCTAAGTTGGTCCCAGTTACAATGTAGATGCTTCTTTGGATTTTGTCCAGAACCTCGAAATAAATAGCAGGAGCATCAGGCCAGATATGATAACAATATTTAATGCACGAACAAATAGGACAGTTATAAATGTTCAGGGTGGATTTTGACAATTTTTTTTCCGGCAAGAGACCGAAACTTTTTAGCAGCTAGAGATCCGATATATTCGTTCCACTTCAGGTTTAACAAGTGAGGCCAAGAAGGCGCAAGGCGTTGTTCTCAAGGAGACTTGCATCAGCCATGCTGATGGCTGGCTGGAAAATTTCTCTATGGTGGTTGATGAAGAGCAGTTTTGTTCAGGAGGCATTAAAATTTACAAACCATCTCCTGCTCCAGTTAACCACTGATTGAAGGTTCATTTCAAGGGCAGCCGCCGGGTTGACTTTTTCAGCCTTGGTAGATTTCCTATTTAGACGTAGTACCATCTGATGTGCGTTGTGGCGCAGTGGATATCGGCTCGGAACGAGAAATCGGGGAACCGAGTTCGAATTCCAGTTGAATTCCTTGCATTCACTTACGCGCAAATACCCTTGGGAAAGGTATTAATCCGTCTCTTCCCTCCTCCAGTTATGGGTTAAATAATAGGACAGATTGGGTTCTATAGCCTTGGTCGGCAACCAGTCTACCGCAGAAAGCAATGGCAACCTACTGCGGGATAATCTTCTGCCCAGTCTATCGAGACATGATCGCCCAAGCGTGTATCACGTATGGCACTTAACTGACTGACTATCCATCTGTATAAATGCTTATTTGGGAACTGATGACATCAGGAAGAGCATTGATGAAGATCGGAAAAAGCGTAGGGCTTATGATAGAGCGTTGAGGGACTCAATTATTATTGAGATGGGAGTAAATGGTGGTCTCATCGGCATAGATGCTTACTTGGTAACTGATTACATCAGGAAAATCATCGATGAAGATCAGAAAAAGTGTATTTATTATTTACGTATTTATTATTTATTGAATTATTTAGATAACTGCATTGTGTTGTTTTCTGAATGTTTAAGCCGATCTCGTTCGGCCTTTTTAACAAAAGAAGGAGTTCAGTTGCCTGAATAGTTTCTTGTAACTTAAAGAAATCTCAATTAAAATCTTATAAACGTTTATAATCGAACCGCAAAGAATTCAGCCAACAATTTCTAAAGTAATTGTCATAATGAAACGTGTCTTAAATTTATTTAGCGAATGGAACGCTTTATTCTAGATTCTGAAAAACAGCTTAAAATTTTATAGTTTAAATTAACTAATAGTTTTTGCTTATATTTTTGAGATGAGGTAGTATTTACACTATTTACATCATTCGGACTATTGTCCTCATCTTTGTTACTATTTGAACGACGTTTCGGTCGCTGTACGCTCCGGCCTTCTTCAAGTGCTAGGAATTTCGAACTGAACTCTTTATTACAATAACTGAGGTATGTCCTTATTACTTGTGCGAAGTCTCTTTTGATAGTCATGAATTATCTCCCTCTAATCCGACTCGTTACTTGTTCACCACTGCTGTAGCCTGGTATTGAGTGACTTAACCGAAAGAGTTGTGAGTTCAATACCAGGCTACAGCAGTGGTAAACTTAGAGAGCCCGGTTAGAGAGAGATAAATCATGACTACTAAAAGAGGCTTCGTACAAGGACTGAGAATAATATACCCCAGTGATCATAATAAAGGGTTCGGTTCGAAATTACTAGCACCCGAAGAAGGCCAGAGCGTACAGCGGCCGAAACGTAGTACAACAATGATGAGGACAATAGTCCGAATAATGTAAATAGTGTAAGTAATAGTTTGTTTTGACAATTGAATCGAACTGGCAACAATCCTGAAATTTGTTTCTTTAATATTTATTTCACCCCAAGCAAGACAATACTTTCATCGGCGCGCAGGGAATTGCATGTGGGGAGACAAATGGCAGAGAAGAAAACAGTATGGGTGATAGTGTAGAAGAAAGAAAGAGAGGGGGAGAGAGGGGGGAATCGCGGAGATAGAAGATGGTAATTGATGTTGATGTTTAAACTTTTGGAGTGATGTTAAAGCTGGGTGACAAAGGTTCTCTAGACAACTAACCAAAAGTCTAACTAAAGTGAAAAAGCATTGGTTTTTATTGAGCTTCTTTAGGGGATTTTCTGTTTTTTTCACAGTAACTTCAGTCTGCAGTTTTTACTATAAATCCAAAAACTTAAAAAAAAACATTTTGAAATTGCCAAAAGATTTTAACCCAAAGTTTGTTTTGACGTCTAGAATTTATTCATTTAAAATTTGATAATTGTTCAAAGCAAATTCGAGTTATTAAAGTTTACTTGATTTATAACTTCAGACGGATTGCATAATTATGAGAAAGTACTCCACCAAGGATGGGCGTTGTGGTGCGTTGGATATACACACATAGCCGATCATGTCTCGAAACAGACATGACTGACTAGGCAGAAGATTGTCCCGCAGTATGTTTCCATTACTTTCCACGGTAGACTGGTTGTCAATCAAGGCTATAGAAACCCAATCTGTCCTGTTATTTAATCCATATCTGGAGGAAAGAGACGAATTAATACTTTTCCCAAGAATATTTGCGTGTAAGTGAATGCAAGGAATTCAACTGGAATTCGAACTCGGCTCCCCGATTTCTCGTTTGGAGCCGATATCCACAGCAACTAACTAAGGAAAAGTATCTAGCTGAAATCCTCCGTTTTGACCTGATATTCCATTCACTTAGATTATTGCTGACAGCAAGTTATATAAATATTATACTAGAATTGAAACTCTACACATTGGAGTCCTCAGTTCCTTTTCTTGCAACGGAACTCTATCGGTAGAGTGGGCAACACTTTTATAAAGGGTTAGGTAACGAGTGGACCTATTAATTTAATTCATTAAAGTATTAACGATTTTAATACCAAGGTATTAGCCCCACCCGTTTTAATTCTAATTTGATCAACTAGAAAGACTACGTAAATGACTTATAACGTAACTATCTATAACACGTTTGTGCGCCCCCTGGATATTAAAAACATTAATCTGACCCTAGGTTTAGTATCGATTTTTATCGATTGTTAAAGATTTAGCTGTCAAGACTCATTCAGTGTTGCACGTGACTACATCAAGCAGTTTGAACCATTACTGTGATATTCATCTGTTGTGCACAATTGTCTTTTTTTTAAAGGTATGCTAGATTAGTAATAAGGAACTTTATTGCCAACACAGTCGAGATGATGGACCTGGAATCAGGTAGAGGCTATATATATATATATATATATATATATATATATATATATATATATATTTCTTCAGTTTCTGTTTCGAAGGGGTCGAAGAATGCATGCATTAAAATGTTGAAAATGGCTATTTCCCCACTAAGTTTTATCAGAATTTGCAGATAAATAAAGATATATCTGCTCTGTAAATTGAATTTGGTGTGCATTGAGCTCTCCATTGGATTAATTTTAATATTTTAACGATATTACTAGGATCCTCCTGGATTATTTACCAATCCTATCCGGAATTTTACCGCATATATATGATGATGCGGCAGAAATACCTTTCAGAAATATGTCTCATCTAATTGTAAGACAATTTGCTCGATATAGACATCACTGCCACTAATGTCTTGCCATTATGTGGGAGACATTTCCGCACCACTCTGAATATATTTTTGAAAGCAGTGTTAGGTTATTAATCTTGAAAACTATAGAGTGTCGGGTTCAGCTACTCTTTGTAAACACTTCACTAAACTTCGGTGTATACCTTAGCCTAAGCGGACCGTATTCAAATTCAAATCAGTTTGATAAAATTATTTAACACTAGACTCCTGTTGATTAGGGTTTAAATATACAAGTCAAGCTAATTTTAGTTAAAGTTTGATTACTTACAGAGTTATCCCCCTTTATTCAATTGCAAATAGCAAGTTATTTTAACAATTGCTCGAAGGGCGGCGTTTGGCGGCTTTTAAGCGAATATGTATAATGTTAATGTATTGCTTACAATTTTCCATAACAGTTATTACTGTAGAAATGCATCATGGAAAAGGAATTGTCAGAAGTCAGGAATTAATATAAGCATTACTGGTAGAATAGAGCTATTAGGCCTATTGTAAAAAAAAGATGTTAAGTTTTTTTATGAGATTGTATTGAAAGTCAGTAATAAAGGGATTGTCAGAGGTCAGGAATTAATGCAATTATTACCGATAAAATAGGACTATCATATGTTTAATACAAATGCATTGCTAATGGTTTTACTAGAGAAATACACTGAAAACAAGGAAGAAATGTACTGTCAGTGGTCAGGAATTAAATAGTAACATTATCGAGCTATTTTATGTATAATGTAGAAATGCACTGTAAATGCATTAAAAAATAAGGAAGAACGTGATTATCAATGATCAAGAATTAAGTCAATGGAAGTAGGAACGAGAAGGTACGATGTTAATTGTTGATGAATGATTGAAATTCTATAGCCGATCGGAAATATTCAGATATGTTTGTTGTTTGAGTTTTGTTTAACGGCATATCAACCTCTGTGGGTTATTTAATGCCAAAAAGGTGGGCTTTTGAGATATTTTTTATAATGTTCGGTTATAGTGAAAAGGTGCTTTTAGTCAGGATTTAATGAAAATTTTGTTTTTATTCTATATTTTAGAAAACTGAAAACGTCTCAGTTTTGTATTCAAAAATGTTTTGCTGAAATTTATTTTCCTTAAAAAATATATTATTGGTAATATTTTTTCTTCAAAAACGTATATTTTATATAAAAGTCGATTTATATGTATATATTTCTATAAAAGTATTTTTATACTTTCATAGTGTTTTGACCCTAGTTTGGGGGTGAACTATTTTCCTATAGCTGGGACCCTAACATGTGCTACCACTCCGGGTCAGAAAGGACCTGGGAGCAACAGCAATTAAGAGGTGGTTCAATGCTCAACACAACCTCCCAATTAGAGGCCTTGCTGCCGGATGCAGTTTAACGTCATACCCAGGACCAATATCCAGATATAATCGAAGAAAAATTACGTGTTTCTGCTGGGTAAAAATGATTCCGAATTTTAGATAGTAAGCAACAACAGTTTAAAAAGCATGCATTGCGAGATATTTGCTAATTCTCTTAAAATAATCTGTGATTAAATTTTGAAGGAATGTTGAAATTTAGGAATGCAGATTTAAAAACGCTTTATTATGTAATCAAAAGATAATCCTGACTTAAAGGCATAATCCTCGTTAGTCCGGGATAGAAGACAGGCAAAAACAAAAACGAAAACAATTTTGTACTTAACACACACACACACACACACACACACAATCACTCTTACTTACTTACTTTTTAGATCATTTTATATTTTATTGGTATATCATGGTCATCTTTTAACACAGCGGTCGACAACCCCCGGCCCGCGGGCCACATCCGGCCCCCGAGTGAATCTTGTCCGGCCCGCGGGCCACATCCGGCCCCCGAGTGAATCTTGTCCGGCCCGCGGGCCACATCCGGCCCCCGAGTGAATCTTGTCCGGCCCGCGGGCCACATCCGGCCCTCGAGTGAATCTTGTCCGGCCGGCTACTTTACTCTGGACACGATATAAATATAGGTAAACTAAAACAAAGTGACAGTTGATAGTCTGAATATAATGCATCGAAATTTTAAAAAAATATTTCTTTTTACCTGGAGAACGTGTTTTACTTTTATTTTTTATTTGTAAGGATCGCCAAAATTAGTGTGTGGTCTCACTTTCGCGAGCGGGCACTTTTAAATGAATATAAAAGTGTTTTCAACAGATTTTAATGGAATTTTTTTCGGTACTGATTTATGAAACATTTAAGATGTAATATTTTTTTTAACAAAATTCCCGTCAGATATCCAATTATGTTGAATCCTTGCTTTCTTCAAACATATTAAATATGTAAATAAATTTTCTATAACATGGTTCTTCTACATGACACTGGAGCCATAGCTGTTTGGCCCTCCTCCATGATACTACATAGCTTTTTGACCCTCATTCTCTAAAAGGTTGTTTTAACAGGACGGTTACCACGTTTGACTGATATGAGGGTTTTATATAAAAAAGGCGACTATATTTTTATTTCTTGGCGTACGTCTGCTAAGTTTGAGAAATAGACTTTAATTAATTTATCTTTTACAAGTTATAAATCTTTTACACGTTATTTAAAACCAGAAAATATTTTAGATTGTAAGAATTTTTTGTAGATAATAATGATTTACTGAGACAGGTCCTACTAATTAATCCATAGCTGTGAAGGACAGGGAAGGTGGATTCCTACTTTGCCCAAGAGTATTTGCTCGTAATTGAATGTAACGAGCCCGACTGGAATTGGAACTCGGTTCTCTGGTTTCCAATTCCGAGCCTTTATACGTTGCCTCATCCACACATCCATCTAGGTACAGACCAGGTTCGACGTTGCTTAACTTCGCTGATCGTACGAGAACCGGCGTTTAAACGTGTTGGTTCGAGACTTTCGGATCTTTGCTGATGATGAAAATAAAATTAGAATAAAGGTTGCATTGATATACAACGAATAATAAATTTATTTGTACATGCATAATGCACTTTAAATTGTTAAAATGTTGGGATAAAAAGTACTGAGTCTGTCATTGGTACCTTTTGTATGGAAGAAAGAAAATATATTATGAATAAATTCGACTTCATTTCATTGGCTAAAAATTCCTGAAATTCGATATATTTAAAATAGGTTGAGTTGAAAATAATAAAAAGAAAGATAAAATAAGTTGACAATGGAAATTATTCTGAAAGTGGTTTTCTTTGATATCAGCTTTCTCTTTACTATTATAGAAATAAGGGCGTTTGGACTCAAAAGGCCGTGTCGATCTGGCTAAAACTGTACTTTATCTATGTCATTTAAGTATCCTTCTTGTAAGGTCGACTTGCATCAAAGTATCTCAGATGTATTTATTTAATTTCTTTTTCAAGCTTTTCATTGACTGAAAAACAATTTTTAAACATTTAAATGATCATACGATTTTTAATATGGCGTTTTGAACCGGAAATGATTTCTCAGACGGATTTTTTCAAAAATTTCCATTGCATCACAATCCCTCAGGGATAAATATTTCATTCTGATTATATATATCAGGTAAGGAACAAAAGGAAACGTTTATCAAACTTCTATAAATACTTGTTGCAAAATAAGATTCTTACATTTACATTGATAAAATCCGTCAGAGAACGAAATACATCGACTAAGTTTTCCTTTTATTATATATATATATATATATATATATATATATATATATATATATAAATCATCTGCATACAGACCTGTTTCGCAGTATCACAGCTTATCAATGCGGCTAGATTAAATGCCCGCCTGAAGCTGGAACCGAAACCTGACTGATTTATCAGCAGCCGGAGATTCAACCACCAAGCCATCAGCGAACGTTCGAGAAAGATTTCCTATACACACACACACACACACACACACACACACACACACATATATATGGTGTGTGTGCGTGTGTTATATGATGGGGTGATGCTTCGCTAGTGCGTCTCGAAATTATGACTTCTTTGAATTCGATCCTCACTGTGTGACCTACGCTTGTGGCTTGATGCCAAACGTAACTAAGCTTAATGGATATAGAAGTGCTCGCTTCTTATGGTGAAATTGTGTCAGCGCCTCTTAAAGGTCCATTCGATTGTGTCGTGATTTGGATCCTCACCTAGATGGGCGACAATTGCAGTTTCTGCGTCACTGAGTTTTGTTTAGTGAATGAGGAAGGTCGACTTTCGTATTTGATCTTGTAAAAGACGTTGTTGTTGTTCTTTTTCTTCATTTTCCGCCAGTTTTATTATTATGATTATTATTGTTCTGATGATGATGGCGACCCCAATGTCTCTAGATTGATTTTTGGTTCAAAGTTATGTTAATGTTGATACTAATGTTAATGTTGTCCATTTTACATTCTTCCCTTCATTCTTCGCTCCTTCTTTCAAACCAGATGAATCTCGGTCGATTTATAGGATCTGTCGTAATGAGCAGCACCGCCCACATGCGGTAAATACTTTAAACTCTGGTTACAAAACAATTTTCAATGTTTTATAATTGAGACGTCATTACTTGTCCTAATAATTCATTTTGCATACATTGTTAAAATTCTTATGATGACAACTAACTTAATATAAGATTGTAGCGATAAAAAATTCTGATTCTTGTATGTGCGATTTGTATAGAATTCTTTTCCATCCCCAAGAACAACGTTTATTTTCAAGGAATTGCGTGTGTAATGAATCGTACAGATGTTGTGCTAGGGGTAGTTTCGCACAATACCGCAAGATGCTACGAAACCAAACCATTAACCTAAAAACTCGAGCCATGTTCTTAAATAGCCTGATTAGTTCAACTTTCATATGAAGCCGTATGGAGATGGTTAATGTTTATTAATTCGGCTTTGTTTCATACATAACCAAACTTACTACAGCTTACGGATTTATTCCGGAATTATCAGAAGGTTTTCATTATCAGAAGGTTGGAGATTGTATGAATTATTGTGGAATAGTGGAAGAATAAAAATATACATTTTTCATATTAAAATAGAAATTTTTTTAATGAAAAGGATAACATGAATTGTGGTAAAAGTTAATGTTCAATTAGAAATATGATTAAGAAGTTAAGGGTAAAGTTCGTACTAGTAATTTGTTGGAAAGAGTATATGCATACGTATGTATGTATGAGCGTTTCTTTGATAGGAATGTCTTTGAATGGAGAAGTAGAAGTAAAAGGAATCAGCATACGACAAAGAAAGAGAAAGAGGACAAAGTGCGACTTGACCTTACGTACTGGTCGTGGTTGAAGTTTCCTCGTTACATTTTAGTTGTGTCTCTCGCTGCTCCCATCTGAGTGTCTGGCGCTGACCTGATTAAAGTTTTTATAGTCATTCATATTTTCGCACTGGATCGCGAAGTCTTTATGGTTTTGCAAATCGCTTTCATTGGTCAGAAAATCAGTTGAACATCTACTCGCAAAATCCGGTTTCGACTTTTTCTTTAAGCACATTGTCAGTCCTTTTTCTATTTTGGAAAAAACAGGATTTCACATGTCATTGTGAATTTTGGGAAAGTTAGAAGGTTGCTTTTAATTCTTAATTTCCTATCGACCACACGTATGTCATGCATAATGCCAAAATTCGTTCAGAAATATCAAGACTGTCAGCTTTATATAACGGCTTTCTCAAAACAACGATTAAAACAGATTCGGGTGAATAAGACCCTTTAGATCTCAACAGGATAATATTTCTTCAAGCCTCGAAGACTGGGTGATAAAGAATCACAATAAAGAACACATCACTTGATGACATTCAACAAATCGCAAAAATAAATGACACATGTAACTCGAAGAAAAAAAATAATGACATAATGAAGATATTGATGCGCCACGTGACGACGAGAAAAGTTAGAGGAATGAATCCCCCCCACCACCATCAATACTGGAAAGAGCAACAACGGTAGACCTGAGAAAACTGTTTTTCAGAAAATATGTTTTCATTAAAGTTTTATAAATTTCGACTGAGAGTAACACTGGTTGTTCAACCAATGAATGCCGAATGTTCCCTTATAAGGAAACAGCGAATATTATCATTACTAAGGGCAATCTCTGAATAACTCTCCACAGGATGCAGTTGTAAGGCGGTGTCCAGGACAACTGGGCTTACGGCCTTTAACGTTGAACACACCGGTTCTCGCTCGATCACCGAAGTTAAGCAACGTTTAACGTGAGAAACACGAGTGGGTATACTCGGAACGAGGGTAAGAATTTATCAAACCCCCAAATACGCAGGATCGGGCACTAAGCCTGTGCTTACGGCCATATCACGTTGAATACACCGGTTCTCGCTCGATCACCGAAGTTAAGCAACGTTTGAACCTGGTCAGTACTTAAATGGGTGACCGCTTGGGAATACCAGGTGCTGTAAGCGTATAGTGACGGATGTGCATTGTGGTGCAGTGGATATCGGCTCGGAAAGAGAAATCGGTTAGCCGAGTTCGAATTCCAGTTGAATACACTGCATTCACTTAGACACTGGTACCCTTGGAAAAGGTATTAATCCGTTCCTTCCCTTCATTTATGGGTTAAATAACAAGGGTACGACTTGGGGATCCCGCCCCTTAAAAACAAATCCCAATGAATCTTGATACTCGAGAAGAAAAATGTATTACTAGACACAAAACTTATATAAAATCAACAATAAATTGTTGAAAGAAAAAAGTATTACCAGCAATAAATAAATAAAATTTAGTTGACAATAAATGACCCGCCGAGGTTGATATGCCATAAAAACAAAACAACCAACTAACCAACCAGGACAACTGGTAAAAGACAGATTTCAATGAACAGCCATATCAACTTTCGATCCAAGGAATGTCCTTTGACCTTTTTTGCGCTTCTTATTACGTCTATGAATAAAACGTTTATATTTAGAGTTTAAAGTTAGATTGAATCCACATTGCGCTGTTGGGTGTAGGAAGAGAAGATATGAATTCGCGTATTTTTCGAGTATATATATATATATATATATATATATATATGTTTCATTGAATAATATAGGCATACTGGTCCTTTCCAGTTCTTTAATCAGTTAAGTTGAAATTCATCAATTAAGGCGCCGTAGTTGGTTTGTTTTTTTAGCCAAAATACTTTCGACCTTTTCTAAGATCATCTTCAGAAGTAAATTAAAAAGATAAATTTATTGTAACTAACAAGGTCTGCATTTCGCTGTGATGGTGATTTTAAAAACACACGCGAACGTGCACTGTAATTATTTTAAAATTTTAAATGTATCCGTTGTATCTATGGATTTTTTTTATAAAACGAGCATTTCAATATAAGAGAGCTGACCGAAAATTGGTAGAATGCAGAATGGCATTAAATGTTTGTTATATGTACTTCAAAACGTTGCTGCTACACTCGTAATAAATTTTGTGGGGCGTTGGTTGGCTGATTTTTATATAGAGGGCATCGAAAATTTGAAGTTGTTTTTTAATGATTTTTGTAGTGTAGTATATTGGTGTTGTCAACAAGTATTTTCTTGTATAGGGAAGGTGGACAGGAATGTTTTTAAATGTTGCGCAATAGAACTTGTACTTGATGAATGAAGTGTAAGACGTTTTGATAATTTTGTGGTCGTCAAGCCTACACATATACTTACTTTGATAAAATCTCCCAAAGAACATTTAAACTTATATACAATGTTGATCTTTGTCAAAACATTAGTGAACAGAGAAGAGCATGATTGGGTTGGTTTTGTTAATTTAGTATAATATACAATTCCTTTTATTTTTTACTGGGATCGGTGGGAAATACATGAGTAATTGTTTATAGTCAAAATGAATTTGATTTACTCATTCATATTTAATCATATCAAAGATTGCGTTCAAGTATAAAACAGGTCACCATTCGATGTTGACCTCATTGTCCACTTAATATATACAGGGTTATTGTCCACTTAATATATACAGAGTTATTCAAAAGAAAGAGAAGATTTTTAAAGTTTAACAAAAACAAATACTAAAAGGTAGACACACATTTAACACATTCAGTAAGTCAGTAAAGTGTCATACTTGATACTCGCTTGGGCGATCATGTCTCGAAAGAGACATGACTTACTGGGCAAAACATTATCCCGCAGTAGGTTGCCATTACTTTCTGCGGTAGACTGGTTGCCAGCCAAGGCTATAGAACCCAATCTGTCCTGCTATTTAACCCATAACTGGAGGGAAGAAACGGATTAATACCTTTCTTAAGAGTATTTGTGCGTAAGTGAATGCAAGAAATTCTATTGGAATTCGAACTCAGTTCTGATTTCTCGTTCCGAGTCGATATCCACTGCACCACATCCACTTTACATTGAAAAATGTTCAAAGTTATTAAAATATGTGGATTTAAAAAAAAAAAATTCTATCTCTTAGCATTTATTTATTAAATTTTCAAAATTATATATATATATATATATATATATATATATATATGTGTGTGTGTGTGTGTATTCGTAGATACACCTCAATATATAAATATTAATCAGGTGTGAATAGAACAGGACTCAATGCTGCATAACAGATCAAAAATATATATTAATCAATATGCATATTATCGTGCGTTTTAGGCACGACTAGGTGTTTCATGCGTTTTAGCAACCATCAGGTGCACACATCCCACACACAGACATATATATATATATAACAGAAATAGGGGATGTTTCAACGGAATAAATTGGTATAGAAGGAAAAAGTGCAAGAAGCCGTGAACGTTTTGTTTAAGATGTAGATTTAATGTTATTATTAATATTAATTGCGTTTTGTATGATATATTAAGTGTCCATAATGATATTTGTGTCGCTACACGTGTTTCGAGTCTGAAACTGACTATCTTCAGGAGAATAAACTTGTGACTTCACATATCGAGATCCGTTTGTATGCACCTGATGATTGCTAAAACGTATGAAACACCAAGTTGTGCCTAAAACATACGATAATATGTATATTTATTAATATATATTTTTGATCTATATATATATATATATATATATATATATATGTATGTATGAGGGTGCGATGGATAAATTGTCGTATAAATTCCGTATGGAAAATAAAAGCACTGACAACTCATTTTAACAAATATATTTACCAAAATTGCACAAAAATATCTTGAAATAGTAAAGCGTGAAGTTTTTCAATAAAATTACTAGTGGTTTCAAACCCCGGCCTCAGAAGATTTCGGAATCTCCAACTATTTGGGACGCTTTCCTTATTTTAGTTGGTTTATGCTGCCATAATTCTTGCCTTCAATTGATCTTTAGTGTTACAAGAAGTTTTGTAGGTCTCTCGCTCAACTGCGCCCACACAAGGAGGTTGGGAGAATTAGGTGGCCTGATGTAAGGGGTTATGTGGGCGAAGAAATTGTCTGACAGCCATAACTGGGTTCTCCGGTTTATGTGGCATGGTGCAGAGTTCTGTTGCCAGACATAGGACGTTCCAGAAACCACTCTTTTCACCCAGGGCAGCACTACCATCGAAAGGCACTTGATATAGGCCTCGGTATTCAGTCTGAGATCCTGTGGGAAAATGAATGTTGGTATAATGTTGCGATCACTAATGATCACTCCAAACACCATGATGTTGACTGAATATTTGTTTTCCATCACTCTCGGTACACTAATCTTTCTCTTTCACCCCGTTCTGGCCAACTTAACAGGCAGTTAACTCGCCTAGATTATCTAAAAAAAAGAGTTTTAAATTGTATTTTGGTAACACTGTCTTCCGAAATTTTTAAATCAATTTTTCAGTTTAGTTTTTTTTGCACATGGCAAGTTCGCTTGAATCGGTCTTTTTTTTTTTTTTTTTTATTTAACTTTATTTTTTGGTTATCTTTTTTTGGGGGGGGGGTCGCTAGTTACGTTTGTTCTGTGGGTTCACCGTCTTATCATAGTATAAATTTTTCTCGCCTGAGAAAAACCAAAGCATATTCGATTGGAGAGAATCCTTGAGTGTTCAAAAGCTTCGTAGCGCAGTCTTTCTTCTTGTCATTCATAGGATAAAAACTGATCCTCATCTTGTATTTGAAATAGCGAATGTTTTCATGTACTACCTGCCTGATGAAAAAAAGAAAAAAAAAACCAACTCAGACACTCGCTGTGTTCCTGACTGTGGACCTGATTGACGTGGAGGGATCGTTGTCAATCATGGCCTGGATCACATCAACAAATTCTGGAGTTCTTTATTTATCAGAACGATCAGAGTGAGTTTTTCGAGTTGCCATACCTTCGTAATCACCATTAGACTCATCAACTGACCCGACTATAATGTGCAATCAACAAAATCAAAATCAAATAATTTACATATGCAAATTTAAAAATATAAAATGGCGATAATTTACTCATCGAACTTCGTTTGTATGAATAAAGACATACATTTTTAACTTTCGTCTTTATTCATATTGTTTTTTTGTTTTTTTTAGGATATTTTTTTATATCTGAATTTTTACAGACACAGACGAATGTTGGTTGGTTTTTATGGCATATCAACCTCGGCGGGTCATTTATTTCCAACTAAATTTTATTTATTTATTGCTGGTAATACCTTTTTTTTTTTCAACAATTTATTGTTATTTTTATAAAAGTTTTGTGTCTAGTAATACTTTTTTCTTTTCGAGTATCAAGATTCATTGGGATTTGTTTTTAAGAGGAGGGTCCCCAAGTCCTGCCCTTGTTATTTAACCCATAACTGAAGGGAAGGGACGGATTAATACCTTTCCCAAGGGTACCAGTGCTTAAGCGAATGCAGGGTATTCAACTGGAATTCCAACTCGGCTCACCCATTTCTCTTTCCGAGCTGATATCCACTGTACTACAGCGCACATCCGTCACAGCACCAAGCGGTCACCCATCTAAGTACTGACCAACTTTTGCTTAACTCCGGTGATCGAGCGAGAACCGGTGTATAAAAAAATAATTTGTTCATTTTCTCTTAAGTAATTAACCTTTCGTTAATCTGCTCGCCATTTAGTAAGTTGCGAAGGACAGCAACTTTTCTCAACGATGAGTGAAGTCAGCGATAATAATAAAAAAAATACTGATGAAAGACAAGTTTAAAAGCGATCCCGTCTGCTATGAACAGAATGTATTTATTTTTCCTTCTGTTACTTTTGTCGTATGTGTTTTACTCCAGTAAAGAGCATAGGTTTGAAATAAATTTCATATCAATAAGGGCATTGAGTTGATGTGCGGTGACCTTAATATGTACTGGACTCATCTTAAGAGATACCTTTGCACTCAATAAGACACCAGATCATCAGAGGAGTCAAGTGTATCAGACGGTTGAACTTGAAGGTTACCTCATAGCTACCCGCTACCGAATCGTGCCTCACAGGATGTTAGTAGCTGCATCCCAACATATAAACAAGTAGTCAATCCGGATAGCTTCACTCTTTAAAAAAACAACCTCGTCACCCAACCATAATTCTCTTCTTCTAATCCCGCTCATGAACAGATATACACAGTCCGTCCGCCCCCAGAGGATAAGACGAATTGGAAAGCATATCTTTGGTACTAAACAGGATATATACGGTACCTTATCTCAAGACAAAATATATCCATGTTAACTTGTCTAATCAGTTATGATAAGAAGTCACGTGGGTCATGACTGCTGTAGTTTTAGGGCAGTTATTATTTTGTCATTTTTCATCATATTTCAATTTCTGCTATAGTCGCACTACCTACCAAGTCTGCGGGAAGACCTAAGGCAGGTCGTGGTGTGTTGTTATAGCTCCATTTCATGTTTTTTCTATCTTCCCTATCGTCCTTAGCGTTACATAGACAAAGTTTTCCTTAGTGTGTGGGCTGTACTTAATAAGACAATTTTTTGTATATCTCGTAAGCTGGGGTTTCCAGGGATTCTTTCAATGTGTTGTTTTGTTCCATTTTTTTATCATTCCAAGTGCACCTACTATCACTGGCACGACTCTTGTTTTCAATTTCCACATATTATTAGCTTTTGTATTTCGAAACCCTGAAAATCATCGTCAGATCTACGATATTCTCTTTTCTATGATACATTTCTCTGTCAATCTTAGTTATTCGATGTGTAATTCGTCTTATCCAGTGTGCTTTTACGCATCAGCTACGAAGAACATCACAATAAAGCAGATATGTTTCTGGAAAACTGAATGAGTGTGTGTTTTAAAAACAAAATAGAAACTTTCTGTATTCTTTATGGGACTATTATTAATAAAAATTTTCACTTGCTTACTCTGAGAGGAGATCGTGTGTAATTGACACTTCTTCTATGTGCCCTGTCCCTTCAGAGCGTAGGCGATCATGGCTTTCTACGTCTCCCTATCCGTGGTGGCTCTTAGCACACTTTCTCCTGTTACACAACCCAAACCCCGCTCTGTCATACACTAGTTCAAGCCCATAAATCTAGAATATAAATGTATAGAAACTAGCATGGCCACAAAATGAGGGATCAGTTTATATATTGATTATAATAAAGATTTCATCCCCCACTTTATATCCACATAATTTCTTATAAACAGCTGGCATATATATTCTTCTATGTGTCTAATCCTTTCAGGACGTAGGCGATCATGGCTTTCCACGTCTCCCTGTCCCCGTTGGCACTTAGCACGCTTTCTCCTGTTACACCATGCAATCCTCGTTCCATCATCCACCTGATTAGGTCCTTCAAATATGTTATCCGTTGCTTTCTCCTATATCTTTTCCCCTCTATCTGGCCTGTTATTACCAGGTTCTCTAAACCCTTCTTCCACATTGCATGTCCCAGAAACGTCAACTGTCTCTTCCTGATGCTCAGTACTAATTTCCTTTTTGTTTCCATCATTTCTAAGACCTCATCATTGCTCACATGCTCGATCCATGATATTCGCAGCATCCTTCTGTAGAACCACATTTCAGTTGCTTCAAGTTTTTCCTTCATCTTTGATGATATTTTCCAGCATTCACTGCCATATTAAAGAATGGAAAACACATAGCAATCCAGTACTCTCTTCCTTGTTTCTAGCGAAATTGTTCTGTGTCTTAATACTTTACTCAACTTCTGGGATGCTTCCTTCGCCATGCCAATTCGCCTTCGGATCTCTGTGTCGCACTTTCCATCTTCTGTTATAACACTTCCCAGGTATTTAAATTTTTGTACCTGCTTGATTCTAATATCTCCGACCTGTATTTGGCATATTGGGATGCCCTTTTTACTGATGACCAATCCTTCGGTTTTCGTGCAGTTTATTTGTAGTCTTTTCATGTCACTCTATTCAGCTACCTTCTGTAGGATGTCTTGTATTTTCCTTCCTGTGTCTGCTATCACAACTGTGTCATCTGCGTACCTTAAGTTGTTTAAATTGTGGCCTCCGATGACAAATCCAGGCATAACTTCTAGGGTCCTCAAAATGTTCTCGCTGTACAAGTTGAACAGATCCGGTGAAAAGACACATTCTTGTTTTACGCCCCTTTCTATCTTTGTATATCTGCTGAATTCGTTACCTGTCTGTATACAAGCGGTTTGCTGCCAGTAAAGATTCTTGATTACTCTTAAGTCTTTTCCAAATATTTCAAGGCTGCCGAGCATCTCCAATTCTTTGTGGCGTATTTTCTCAAACGCCTTCTCATAATCAATAAAGCACAAGTATAAGTCCTTCATTTGTATTGCCCTTTCAGAGAGCATCCTAATCATAAATATGGCGTTCCTTGTTCCAGTGTCTTTGACGAAACCGCACTGTTCTTGTCTTATCTCTGGCCTGATTCTGCTTTTCGCTCTATTCATCAGGATTCGGACGATCAGTTTTGTTATATGGCTCATTAAACTGATGGTTCTGTGGAGTTTGCACTCATTTGCTCCTGGCTTCTTAGGTATCTTCTATGAAGATCGACTTGCTGAGGTTATCTGGTATTACACCACTATTATAAATTTCATTTATTATTTCTGTAATTTTCTCTATACTACATTTTTCCGGGGCTATCAGCAGCTTTATTACTATGCCGTCTGGTCCAACTGCTTTGTTTCTATTCAGTTTGGCTATTGCAGATTACACTTCGCACTTTAGTATTTCCGGTTCGTCCTCATTTTTGCGTATTATCGGTTGCTCTCTCTTGTCGTGGAAAAGATCTTTTATATATTCTTCCCATCATTGGAGTATTTCCTTTCTCCTAAATGATTGTTCCATCCTTAGATTTTAGACATCCTGTTGAAGAGCAGGTTTTTTGTCCTATCAGTTCTTTTATTTCTTTATGCATGTCTGCTTTATTATTCCTACTCAATCTTTCTACTTCTTCACATTTGTCATTGAGCCATTCCTCTTTAGCCTGTCTGCATTTTCTTCTTATTTCCTTGTGAAATTCCCTGTACTTCATTCCATGTCTTGATATCATTTTCTGCCTTCTTTGCATCATGTCCAGAATCTTTTTAGTCATCCACTCGTTTTTCTTTCTGCGTCTAATTTCCTTTGGGGCAATGTTGTTTGCTGATGTCATTATTGCTTCCTTTAGCGAGTCCCATTTTGAGTTTCCTTTTCCAATTTGTTCTTCGTGTAATTGACACTACGAATCTATAAATTAAGCAAATATTCTAATATGGCGTTTATAGTAGAGCCCTCTAAAAATCAAGCTTCAACAAGAACTGGAAATCAGTACACTATACTCAACTTACTGCGGATGACATATATATATATATATATATATATTTCATTTAGAAACAAGTTATTTCACAACCTAGGTTCCAACCTTTCGGTTTCTTCAGGTGATTTACAATAACTCATTTTAGCGTTTTTTAAACGCTCACGTAACAGAGATCTTTTATGAACACGCGATTTTCAAAATTAGGAGACGTTACTTAAGGGTCTTAGAACATTTTCATCCATGATTGTATGATCCTAGTAGGCACCTATTGACATGGTTACACTCGGACATAAAAGATCCTTGTATTCGCCAACTTTAACAAGGAGACCGACCAGAAGAGTTGCAAGAGATTCCGATGTGGTCTGAAGGCCATTGTCAACCAGTGGTTATTTTATTGAATAAATTTACTATTTCGTATCTCAAGATATTTTTGTGTAATCTTATTAAATAGATCTGTTAAAACGAAATGCCAGTATTATTTTCGTTTAGACGAAAATTTATCAATCATAGCCTGTATTATAGTGTATTATGTATATATATAAGAAAATTTTAAAAACAGTTTCTACTTCTACGATATATGCACTACTCTTCAGGAATGAATTGAGTTCTTCCGGTGACTGGCGTGTGTATACCCTGCTTATATACAACACGTTAAAACTTCCCTTCTTTGATGCGCATATTGCTTAGGGAGTAGCGACTGCGACTGACATCAAATCAGTCGAGTTTCGATCCCGGCCAGAAACAAGTGGATGTATCTAGCCATGTGATACAGCGAAACAGGTTTGTATGTGGATGACTAATATATATATATATATATATATGTGGTTAAATAAAAAAGAAGACAAGAGGAAAACTGTATTTAAATTGCCTACGCGTTTCGTCCGGTGATGGACTTTATCAAGGCAGAAAGACAAAATGACCTTTATTCTAAATTACGTATCTATAAACAAACAGTTGGCAACTATTTAAAAAACGCTCACAAATCATTCAATTTAGAATAAAGCTTATTTCGTCTTTTTGCCTTGATAAAGTCCATCACAGGACGAAACGCAAGGGGAGAGAAATCAAATATTCATATTCTCATTCTCTCTCTCTCTCTCTAATAATGAAAAGAAAAATGTTCTATTTTTTATAAAAAAAATTATCTACCTTGAACTTTTAAGGGTTGTAATATGATGGAAGCAATAAATTTTACTTTGTATGATATTTTAAGATACACATTAAATTATTTCATTTTAAAAAAGGCTTCACAAAAAAGACTATTGGTTACTCTCACAAATGTAACCTTTTTTTAATAGTTGGGTTTTACATTGGATCTATGTGCGTTGTGGTGCATTGGATATCGGCTCGGAACGAGAAATCGGGGAGCCGAGTTCGAATTCCAGCCAAATTCATTGCATTCACTTACGCGCAAATACCCTTGGGAAAGGTATTAATCCGTCTATTCCTACCAGTTATGGGTTAAATAACAGGACAGATTGGGTTCTATAGCTCTTGGTCGGCAACCAGTCTACCGCAGAAAGCAATGGCAACCTACTGCGGGATAATCTTCTGCCCAGTCAATCATGTCTCCTTCGAGACATGATCGCCCAAGCGTGTATCACGTATGGCTTTTAACTAACTGACTAGTGTCTGTATTTAACTTCTTTCAAAGATAACACGTACCAAAACAAAGCATCCCTTTCTGCGTGTTTTTGTGAAGTTAAAAGATACAAGTAAAACTCCCAAAGTAAAATGGAAAATTCTGGAAAAAAAACAAACAAACAAAAAACAAAATAAAACAAGAATCTTTAAGTCGTTCTATGAGAAAAAGATTTTAAGGTTCTCTAAAAATAAAGCTGCAAGTTTTAAGGTTCTCTAAAAATAAAGTACTACTGAATCGTAGGGGTGAATTGACAGTTTTATTTAAACATTGAAAATATTTTTCTCTAAAATTTAATTAATTACAATTTAATTAATTTAATTACAATTGTTCGTTTATAATTTATGCTCCAATATAACTTAAATTAAAAATTATTTTACTAAAATAAATGGCGCATACAATACTTATTTGACTTTCTTAACTACAGTATACCTTAGTATACCATAATTATTTAATTCTAATTTTAACCTAAAAATTCCAGCGCCCTTAACTTAAAATCAAATTAAAAAACAAAACTAAAATCCAACCTGCTGTTAAAAATTATTGTCTGCCCATTTAAATAATGTATGGTCCCACTATGTCTCTTACCCAGACAAAATTTAACAAAAAAAAAAGTGTTATGCCTTGACATCAGGCTACTATGTTTACCTTTCCGAATCTTCAACTTCATATGTTTAACCTAATTTTCATTTTTGATTGAACAATATTGACACACTGACAAGCATATTCTCCAACTGCCACCCCTTATTTTTCTAAATAATCATGAACCATGAATTCATCTCATATTTTCTAAAGGAAACATTTTCAATATTTATTTTAAAATGTCACCTAAAACATGACAATTTTTGTGTAGTGGTATAATGATATAATGTAGTGATGGATATCTTCATTTATCCAAATTGTCAATATAAAGCGATTACAAACTGTTCTTGAGTTCACTTGTTATAAGCAGAACCACTGAGAAAGAATATCTGAGATTAGATATTATTACAAAAGACTATTGTCCTCATATTTGTTGTTGTCATCACGTTTCAACTGTTGTGCCTTCCGTCCTTCATCAGGTTCTTATCGATCCGGATTCAGGGAATTTTAGACTGAACCCTTTATTTAACTTACAGGCAGTGGCGTGAAGCGGTTTGGTGATGCCTGAGGCCAACTACTTGATTGTATGCCCCTAAGACTAGAGTGGGGGTGGGGGGGGCTATAAGGCTAAGAACTGATAAACGAAGACATTTGAAACATGTAAGAAGAGATGAAATATGAAATAAACAGTCAGTCAGTTAAGTACCATACGTGATACACGCTTTGGACGATCATGTCTAGAAAGAGACATGACTGACTGGGCAGAATTTATCCCACAGTTGGTTGCCATTGCTTTCTGCAGTAGATTGGTTGCCATCCAAGGCTATAAAACCAAATCTGTCCTATTATTTAACCCATAACTGGAGGGAAGAGACGGATTAATACATTTCCCAGAAGTATTTGTGCGTAAGTGAATGCAATGGAATTCAACTGAAATTCAAACTCGGCTCCCCGATTTCTCGTTCCGTGCTGATATCCACTGCACCACAACACACATCCTTGAATAAAATAAAATAATGAAATAAACACGTTTTTCTAATGAAATATAAACTCAATTTTTATTTTCCTTGATTGGATGCCTTCCCGATATAAAATGTCGGAATCATCGCACCTTCTGCACGCTATTTTTTATGGAGTAACTTGTTCTCTTTTGGTTGACCGGTTCTAGAGACATTTCATCTTGTTCTCATTTAATGCTACTCAGTGAGGGCAAAACTAGCAATAATTAAGCAGTACTAAATCAGAACAAGACGAGATACACCAAGACATGATCAGCGGAACGGGAACAATCAACCCCAGAAATTCTATAAAGGTTTCAGTTTGATCTTCCCTGGAGGTTACCAGTGTCGATAACCACCTGTAGACGGCCGGGGGTGGGGGACTACGACTGAAATAATAACAACAAAGATGAATACAATAAAAAGAAATCACCAGATAGTGTAGCTTTTTTTTGTTAATCTAGACATGTGCTTCACGGCGTCAAATACTTGCTCTGTCTAAATCAGCGTGTCACAGCAGGTGCCGCCCGGGTTAACTAATGTGCCCTGAAAGGTAGCTAGGTGTGTCCCAAATTAACAGAAGAGTAATTTATGAATTATTTTTATGCTTAAAAAAATCTATTTATAAAAAGCTAGAGAAACCAAGCACATGGCTTTCATGTTTAAATCAAGTTTTTGTCATTTGATATTTTAAACTAGATACTAAATTCTTTAATTTTTAAGGAGTGGATAATCCTTTCTCTCTTGCCCTCCTCAGGGGATTTACATCAGTCATTTTTGGTCTTACTATAAATATAGCATATTCATCATAAATCCCTTTAAATGAAAACTGTACCGTTAATCTTCTTTGGGGATGCTAATAGAAGTATGTTTATCCCATATAATGCCTAACATTTAAAAAAGTTTACTAAAATACATCAAACACAGGTTTCACAGAAGTGTAAACTCCCACACTTCGTGTCGACGCCCAAAATCTCAGCGGCTGATCGATAGTTGATCACTGCGTTCCAAACTGGACTCTGCCCACGTTTTGTTTGATTGATCACAAAGCTGGTTTGAGTTGAATGTCGCCGAAAATCTACTCCATCGGAACCAGACAGAGCTGGGGGTTACAATAAAATAACAGGAAAGCTTTGTAAAATTAACAATAAGGAGTTTATATACATACGTTTTGTTTGTTACAGTATTTGGTTTGAATTTATCACTTTTGCATGCAGACAACGATATTTCCAACCGACGTCGTTTACAGGGTGTAACACTATCTAATTTGGTTGGTCTGGTACCAGTGTAAAGTCAGAGGTTCTTCTAAGGCAGTCAGTCACGTGACAACAGATCTCTCGTGTTAAATCGCTCCAGCTGTACTGTCAGTCAGTCAGTTAAGTGCCATACGTGAAACACGTTTGGGCGATCATGTCTCGAAAGAGACATGACTGACTGGGCAGAAGATTATCCCGCAATAGGTTGCCATTGCTTTCTGCGGTAGACTGGTTGCCAGCCAAGACTATAGAACCCAATCTGTCCTGTTATTTAACCCATAACTGGAGGGAAGAAACGGATTAATACCTTTCCCAAGGGTATTTGCGCGTAAGTGAATGCACTGAATTCAACTGGAATTCGAACTCGGTCTTTTCTCAAATCTAATCTACTCTACTCAACTCCGAAAACACATCGACTTTGGCTCATATTGAGTCTCACATCCAGCAGAGGTGGTTGTGATTTACTTTGGGTACACTTAGCATTTTTAAATGACCAATAAGGGATCCTTCTTTTGGTCACCTGATCAACCTCGTCTACTTCTCTCCTGTGTTAGTGCCTCTTAATGTGGCTGAAAGGGCGTGGAACGTTTCCCCGATTTTCCCCAAACCAATCGTGGCCTTTTTTTTCATTAGTCATCTGATCGATCCAGACTCTTTCTCGAGTGCCTCTCATCACCGATCAGCGTGTTTCAGCCCAACGGTCAAATTTTAATTATCAATCCAAAATTTTATTTCCCATCGAGTCTTTGGTGTATGGTCGTTTCACATCTGTGTTTTATCATTTCAATCGTCGTAAGAAATTATCTGCTTCGGTCGAAAAGAAAACCATATGTTTATCTTTGAATTATCATCGTCACAAAATTCCATAAAGAGCAAGAATACATTATGTCCGAGAATTTTGTCTCTCTTTCTCACCATGGGATTGGTGTCCCTAAGGGTTATAAATCTCTCATGCCTGTGGAAAGTCTATTTCAAATAAAACCCTTAGATCGCTGTCGTTTTTATCAATGGTAGTTAAATTTTTCAGTAACGGGAAACTCGCTTTTCGCGATAATGCCCACTAGAACTTTGTGACAAGAATCTTTATCCGACTTTAGTAGCCAGCGCTCAAGAGTCATAAAAAATCTTTATCTTTTTTTGCTGGGTGAAGAAGAAGGAAAACTATTCAATTATTGTTTCTTCTCCTTTTCTTCTCCCAATCTCGGCACCAGAAATAGTGTTACAAAAACATACAAGGTAAAGTCTTAAAAAGAAAGACTTAATTTAGGAGACTTCCTTATTATTTTCCTATTTTCAAATTTTACGACTAAAACATTTGCCCTGAAAGAAAAAATCAAAATAAAAAATCGAGAAACACTAAGTAATTTTACCAGGTTCTCTTCGTTCAGTTATCTTGGAAAACTTCGCAAGCGGCAGTAAACATTTATAAAATATTTTAAGCATATTCTTATTACGCCTTTTCTGTCTCTTTTCCAAGTTCACCTTCTATTTTGTTGCTATCTGCCATCTGGAATATCTTCAAAACCATCTTGATTATTATTGTGAAAAAATAATCGAGACGAATTTTCCGGATTAGATCGAATAAACTTGCGTCTGGAAAATAGAACATAACTATTCGTAATTTTTTAACAAATTATGGCTATCACTGGGGGTCAAGTGACAACAAATCTCTTCAAATCTCCTGCACTTTTTAAAATTTATCAGTGCTGTAATCTAAGTGGTTAAAATTCATTCTCGGATCTTTAATTTTTTCAATCATTTTTTAAAAGGTTTTGGGATAAATTATTCGCTTCAATGATTAGAGACATAACTCCCACTTTCATATTTTAGCATTTCTCTCGATCTGGGAAAATATTAAGATATGAAATTAAAAGTTTCATGAATATTGTTAACCAAATTCTTCGTCAATTTTTCATAATAAAAGTATTTTCCTCGAATTCTATGTTGTCTCAGCTATTAGACACAACCCAGGAGCAGGAGAAGGAGAGTAAGGGGGAGTCAGAAAAAAAATAAGGATAAGAACGGAGAAAGTAAAAGAAAAATGGATCAAGCATCAATAATCAGAGATTAAAGAAAATATTTGAGATTAGGAAAGATTTCAGTAAACAGAAACAATCTAGATTTAATCAGTCAGTCAAGTGCCATACGTGATACACGCTTGGGCGATCATGTCTCGAAAGAGACATGACTGGGCAGACGATTATCCCACAGTAGGTTGCCATTACTTTCTGCGGTAGACTGGTTGCCGACTAAGGCTATAGAACCCAATTTGTCCTGTTATTTAACCCATAATTGGAAGGAAAAGATCTTTCCCAAGGGTATTTGCGCGAAAGTGAATGCAAGGAATTCAAATTCAGCTCTCCGATTTGTCGTTCCGAGCCGATATCCACTGCACCACAACACACATCTAATAGACGCTTACAGCACCTGGTATTCCCCAGCGGTCACCCATCTAATCACCCAGGCTCGATGCTGCTTAACTTCGGTGTTTGGACGAGGACCGGTGTATTCAATGTGATATGGTTAAATTTAATACCTTCCAATAAAAAAGAGTGCTTTACAAAACCCAAAACAATCATTGAGTGATGGATAGAGTATTACCTCAAGTTGCACACTCACTGTTTCAGTAAACTCTGGTGTTCTAGCCGTCCCAGAATCCTCAAATGATGACGACTTGCCCATGTTTAGTTATGAAGTGGAAACAGCAGTAAAAATTGCTAAAGAAAGAAAAGGCAACTGGAATTGACAACATCCTCGCTGAACTGTTCATAAATGGCGGGGAGTCTAAATTGTTTATTGTATCATGCAAGGATAATTCAGCTTCTATTTCGACTAATTTTCCGATAAATTTTTCAGCATCTGGAACTTGTTCGAACAGACTGCGAGACGACGAACGTTATTTAGTTGATTTTACGACATGTCAACTCTTACTGGATTATTTAAAGCCAACTTGAAAAAATATTCAGGAAGACTATCCCCGCTAATTTAAATTCCACAAAATGAGGTACCCAGAGTAGAAGGTGATAGGAGATGATAAAAGTCGATAGTTTCTCATGAATTTTTCATTGAATATATATTGATTATTCACAAATAGCCTGACTGTGAATTTGATCTGTGAATCCCGCTTTTTTTCTTTTTCAGAACCATGGTACTACTCACGCTGTTTGTAACTTTCATCTGCATTTTCTACGGAGTTCAATTCATTTGGCTCATCTTCTCAGACTGTGACCTCTCATTACAATGGAATATGAGGTTCGGCAAACAAATGGGTAAGTAAGAAACGCACACCAAAAAAATTGAGATGTATAAATGATTACTAAATGAAAGCCTTTTAAAATTTGCACGTATCATAGCGGTTATCAGCGTGGAAAGTGGAATCAGCGAACAGAGTTCAGATTCTAACCGCGTTTACTTTCACGCAAATACCTTTAAGTAAATTATTAATCCATCGCTTTCCCGTCTCCAGCTATGGGTAAAATAACAAGGCAGACTAGGCTCTCTAGCCTCGGTTCGCAGTCTAGGAGAAAGAAAAGTCTGAATTCAAAATCGGTTGGGCGTGCTAATGTCAAGTCATACTCCAAACTAAAAAATAATCTCACTTGCTATAGAGATCGCAGTCGTAACATCTAGCGTGGTGAGGCTGTGGCCGTGTGCTCCCAAGGGGAGTCTTATGACACTAAGGAGAAAGGGGAAGCATATAGCGGTACGTATCTTGGTTAAATCATACATAATGCACTTACCATTGAATATGTCAAGGATTTTATTCATGCTTAGAGGATATTGAAGGCCGTCAACTGTTCTCACTACGGTTAACTTCAATGAATGGAATATAACTAAAGGTTAAAATGGAAGAACTTAAAATTAGAGAGGGATTGCGGATGTGCGTTGTGGTGCAGTGGATATCGGCTCGGAACGAGGAAACCGGGGAGCCGAGTTCGAATTCCAGTTGAATCCATTGTATTCACTTATGCGCAAATACCCTTGGGAAAGGTAATCCGTCTATTCCTTCCAGTTATGGGTTAAATAGCAGGACAGATTGGGTTCTATAGCCTTGGTCGGCAACCAGTCTACTGCAGAAAGCAATGGCAACCTATTGCGGGATAATCTTCTGCCCAGTCAGTCATGTCTCTTTCGACATGATCGCCCAAGCGTGTATCACGTATGGCACTTAACTGTATGGCAACAAAGGCTTCGCCAGAATCATAATATATTTTTAATATCTTTATATAACAAAGAAAGTCGCAAAATTATATAGATATATAGTAAATACATAAGACAATTTGGAAAAAAAAAATTAATAAGCACTTGTTTTGTCGATGATACGGTGTCATCAAAAAGAAAAAGAAAATAAAGAGAGATATTAACTTTAAGCGGTTGAAAGCTTTATTATTATTATTATCATCATCATCTATATTATAATTCTGCTTGTTCCTTCCTTAGTTGCTTAGTTCGTCCGTCTGTTACACCACACTCCCTACGCGAGCTTTTCCTTCCCCTCTATCTTTTTACTCTCCTCAGCCTTTCGCTCATCTTTGCCAAACGGATAGAGTTAGAGAGTAGGAGGAGAAAGCTTATAGCATTACCGTATCAGTAGCTGCTTAAGCTGGTGGTTGTAGAGTAATTGTGTGTGTATATGTGTGTGTTCTGTACAATATAGTAAAAATAAGTAGGTTTGTTGTATTCCGCGAAATTTCTGGCCTCTACACCCTTGGCCATTACTCAATTGGTATTTCTGTTTACAATGGACACAGGAGCCTTTAAAGTAACTTTATTTAAAAACAATTTTTAATCCCTTCAAACATTTTTGAAATTTTGTTAAAAAGTTTTGTTTTGATTTGAATTAGCGGCTAAAGAAACGTTACGACTGTTTTACAATGGAAACGGAATAATTGTATCACCCACTTTTTTCGGTGACAAAACACATTAATTTGGAAATTCTCGCAAAAATCAAATAATTGTCGGATTTTAATGAAACTATCAGTACTCATTCACAAATGAATGAAATTATTTTTGAAATTATTTTTTCAAATCTTGATAATATTTTTTTTACTTCTGTTACCCCCCACCCCGCCTCAACGTAAATCCACGAAATCTTAAATTTTATATTGATGGCTAACTTTTGTTTTATATGTTCAACGCAGGACTCATTGGAGAGTATAAATCTTCTATTTTTATTTATTTTAAGTTTGCAATCATTATCCGAAAATCTTATTCGAAGAGTAAAATAAAAAATGCAATAAAACACTGATATAATTTTATTTGATAAGCTTTTTATTGCTGAAATAAATAATAACTATTAAGGACATTATACTCTAAATAAAAAAAATTCGATTAATAATAAAACGATTTTTATTAAACTTTTTAATTTTAGGCAATATAGTCATCAATTCTTAACTAAAAAGTTTACTTGCAATCAATTTTTTGAAGATTTTAAAATATATCTAAAACTTTATATATTATTAAATTATTTAATAATAATAATAATAATAATAATAATAATGAAAACAATTCTTTTAAAATTTTATTATTTTATTAAATTATTTTATTTATTAAAACGTTACTATCATTTGTAGTATGACAAAGTAAAATTTTCCAGGAAATCAATTATACTTCAGTGGAAATTCCACGGGTTCCGCTAGTTATTATAACTATATCTTTATATAGTGGAGTAATGGATAGCAGCTCGGATTGAGGAATCGGAGAGCCGTGTTTGAATTCCAGTCGAGTTCGTTACAACACTTACGTGCAATTAACCTCGGCAACAGTATGAATCCCTCTCTTCTTCCCTTACTAGTAGATAGCAGGACATACTTGATCCTATAGTTTTAGATAGCAACCAGTTTAGAAGAATAGTCTCACCAACCCGCAGTTGGCCAAGCGTGGTGAGTACGGCTACACCCCTGAAGACATGGTCAATCAGAGTGGAGTTCTTTCAACAGAAGATAGAAGGCCCTGGATTTGGGCTCAGTGCGCTTTCAGTGGTCCCTGGGAGTTATCTTTAGAGATGTTAAATTTTAAATTTTTCCCAAGGTTATTTCACGTTATTTCAGCACTAATCCAGTAGAAACAGGCGATGAGCTGAAATATATCGGTCGTATGTTCATTTTAGGGAATTCATAGTTCATGGCAATTTAAATGCATCTCCGTCTGATTAAATTATATTCACTTTTTAATAAAACTGCATTTTCCAGGTTAATATTTTTACAACGAAGAATTCGATGGCACACAAATGTATTGAACAATATTTATTTCTAACCACAAATCCATAGAGTATGTTGTTCAAATTTTAAATCCCTCTATAGATTCGTGTATTTTTTCTCGTCTCGAAATATTTCACAGGTAGAATTGGGAAACATTGTTTACATTCGATTTGATAAACGTTACCACTTTGCTTTACATCAATCTAAACTTATTTATAAATGGAACTTTGTGTGCGTGTGTGTGTCCGTTCCATATAGACTCCGAAACGGCTGAACCGATTTTCTTGAAAATTTACACAGTTGTACTATAAGCGTCTGCGAGTGTTCTTAGCTAGGTTTCGTGTCGAGATACCCCCCGATAAATATCGAAAATCGAAAAATAACCCTAACCCTAACCCTACCGGTCATAATTATTAGCCCCCCCCCCCGTTTTTTTTTTTAAAGAAATGACGTAATTCATGCTATTTTTAGTATTTATTGCCAAGTGAATAATTCTAAATGAAAAAGAATGGTTCATTTGTTATTACTTTGCAAATTTTTACAAGGCAAAGAAGCAAAGATGAACTCATCCGAATCACCCTAAATTTTCTTCATTCTTTCATTGATAAATCTGAAATATAGGTAATTATTAAATATTTATAAATTCATTTAATGCACAAATTATTGTGCAGTATTAACAAAAGAACCATTCTATTTTCATTTACAATTATTCACTTGGCAATAAATACTAAAAAATAGTATGAAATACATTTTTTAAAACACTGGGTGGGGGCCTAATAATTATGGCCGATAATATAAATAAAAATTTATCTAGTCATTTTATTAGTTAACACGCAACTTTTTCCTTCTTTATGTCGTATTTTTTCAGGATGGTAGCGATCATGATTCTCCACAGTTTCCTATCCTTTGTTGGTTTTATTATTTTTCGCTTTTACTCGTAATCCCTGTCCTACCAACCATATACCATCTACACAAGCTCGTTAGGTAGTTTATTCGCTGCTTTACTCTATTTCCTTCAATATGTCCTGTGAGTGTTAAATTTTCACAGTCATCTTACCTCATTATGCTCCATAGAAAGTTCAACAGTCTCTTTCCGATGTTAACTTTCAGTATCTTTTTATTTCTATTTTCTCTAAAACTTCGTTGTTGCTCATAAGCTTAATCTATGGTATTCTCAGCATCCTTCTGTAGAACCACATTTCTGTAGCTTCAAGTCTTTCCTCCATTTGTGAGGAGATTGTCCAGCATTCAATGTCATATAGGAGAAGTAATATTACATAATAGGTCAGTACTCTCAATTTCTAGCGATATTTTTCTGTTTCTTAATATTTTGCTCGGCCTTTGGAAGGCATTTTTCCCTATCCCAATTCGATTTCGAAATTTGGTATCCTACTTTCCGCCCTCTTTTAAAACACTCGGTTTTAGAAATGTTGCCAAAATAAAATATATATCTTTCGCTCTTTTTATTTTTGGAAAATTAGCAAATTTAAAGTTATATTAATCTGATTTGAAACAATTATTACTTGCTTACTGCCTGCAATATAATAGCGTCTTTTAATCACAGTGGCTCCGTTATCTGAGATGTCGACTGAATAGTAACAGCTGGGTCTGTTATAAAAGCTAAGTATGATTGACCAGAAGTGAAATAAATTTATGTAACTCAAGTGAACGTTTCGTTTTTAGTTTTTAACAACATAATAAAAGTAGAAATCAAACATAATATTTTCAGCAATTATCTAATATTTTTATAGAATTTTAGTTGGTTTAACTTCGTAGCCTTACCTTTAAAAATGCTTTCTGAAAAATAAAATTAAAATAATATAAAACTTTCTTTTAATTCAATTTTAAAATTTAATATCTGAGAGAATGAAATTATATAACATGACAGAGGTAGCTCAGGAATTTATGATAGGTCATTTATGCTCTACCATAAAAAGTAAAACACTCAGATATCTACACAAAAAAATGTTTTAATCATTTTAAAACTCATGGTGCGCGAAGATTTGTATCAAACTTTTCAATTTTTGATTAGGAAATATAGTCTTCACGTATTAACTTAATAACCCAATGAACAAGGTGAATGGAAGAAATTTTAAAACAGTTTTTAAAACTTATGAATGATTATACTTAAAAAATAAAAAGGAAAGCAATTTTTGAAAAATTTCATTATTCACCGAAAAAGCTTTTTCTCTTCAGACTATGACATCCTTAATATATATTGTTTATGAAAGCAATTAAAAGCTTATCTAAATTAAAAAATGGCATAGTTTTATTTTTATTTTTATTCTTTTTTCACTATTTGGAGAAAATTTTCTGAAAAGCTACTATTAAAAAAAAAAAAAAAAAATTTAAGCGATTTATTTTCCCAAGGAGTCAATTTCTAGAAATTGACTATTGTTATGAAAATTTTATTAGTTTAATAAAATACATTTTGTTTGCCTAATAAAATAAAATTTCATAACAGTAGTCAATTTTTAGAAATTTCAGGAAATTAGTGTCGTGTGTAACATATATAAAAAATATTTTTACCTAGATTTTATAAAAATAATGCTTTCAAAATAGTTTTAATCACTTGTGATTAAGTCTTGAAAGTTTCATCAAAATCTGGCCATTATTTGATTTTTGCAAGAATTTCCAAATTAATGTGTTTTTCATCAGCCGGCAAAAAAAAAAAAAAAAAAAAAAAAAAAAAAAAAAAATGAGCTGCATAATATTACGTTTGCCGTAGTATACTCTTGTAAAAATCTAGTCACTCGCTGACGAAAACAAAAAAAAGAAAAAGATTTTAATCAAAATTTTGAACGTGTTAAAAAGAATTTAAAAAATAATAAATAACCTTTTAACGATAAAACTTCGTTTTTAAGTTTGGGGTCTTTTAACAACATGCTGTGCTGTTTTTCATTCAGCTGGATTTCTTTCATCTCTACCTAGACTATGTTCTGTGCACTAATGTGAAGAAAAGGACCTTAATAATTTAACTATTCTATACTGTATCCCAAATAAATCTACTCTCCTGCTAACAGAATTGCTGTTTCCCCTCCCGAAATTGATGTATAGAGGACTACGCTATTGATATAGGTATTCATAGATGGGTGTTGAAGAAAAATCAACATCCTATATCAATTTTTTTTCTTTTTAAATAAAACTCAAGATAAACCTTTCCAAAACAGAAACTATGAACTGGAATTGAAAAAAAAAAAATAATAATGGCGGTGTGACACGATAACTAGGCGTATATTAAGGTGGATTTGTAAAATACGTATTTTATTATAATAGATTAAAATAGGAAATTGTTAAGAATAGAAAAATAGTTTCAAAACACGTGTTTCGTTTAACAAAACTGAAAAAAAAAAAAAAGAGGAAAAATGATATGCATATAACTCTTCATGGTTTCTGATGTGATCTCTAATTTAGATCCCCACAAAGCATGTGGATCAGATGGTATCCTTGTAATAGTCTTTAAAATGTGCTCCCGAATCGGTTCCTGTTGTCTCTAAACAATACAATAAATGCCTCGCCGCCTCTTGCTTTCTTACTTGTTGGAAATCCTCCTCTGTTTGTTCCAGTCTTCAAAAGCCAAGGTGAACCGTCTGACCGTTCTATTGTCCTATTAGCCTTTTATCTATTTTGGCAAAATATTAGAAGTTATAATCAACCCTGAATTTGTTAAGCATCTCATATCGCAGGACCTTATTTGAGACAAGCAATATGGCTTTTGCTTCTATAGGTCAACTATTATGAATACTTCCATGATAGTTGTTTGGATGGACTTTCTGCTATGGTATCTAGACTTTATGAATTTGAGTGCAGTACTAGATTGGCGGCAAGGTCTCATCTTTTTACACTTGAAATGGCTAGATGTAATCTTCCCTAAGAATACTTTCATGATAATTGTTCATATGAACATTCCTCTATGGTATCTAGACTTCATGAATTTAAGTGCAGTACTAGATTGGCGGCAAGGTCTTCTCACTTCACATTTGAAATGGCTTGATGTAACCGTAAGTTCTATGCTAACAGTTTATTTTCACACATTCGAGGAACTGCCTTCTGGCTCCATGCTTTCTAACCAACATAATCACAAACAAGGAATTGTACCAGATCATATAAACCAGATCACTTGAGGATCTTCAACAACAGAAATAACTGATATTGTTTTCTTTTCAAGTTACATGTACTATACATTTTATTTGTTGCTGCTGTTGAAAGTCCTCAAGTGTCGTAGTTTGTCATTTGGTGTACTAATTTTAAACAATATGATTATGTATGTAATGTGCATAATCCGATTGCTTCTAGCCAGGATTGGAACCCGAGCGAACTGACATCAGTCGACGATTCTACCTCTAAGCTATGGGTGCTCGGTAGAGGAAGGCGAACTTTAGCGTGTTGTATACAATGCAAACACACGCCAGTAGCTGAGAGTGTTCAAATTTATTACTGAATGAATGATGCATAGATGCGTGAGTAGCTACTGTTTTTTCCAGAGTCTACCATACAGAATGGTTTCTCCTGTAATGTCTATAGGAAGTTGTGCAAGAATATGAGTGGTATACCGCAGTATTTTAAATAAAATCACAAGGATTGGCTAGTGGTATCCAGTAGATTGACATGTACTATCTGTGGGCTCAAGTTTAAATCAATACTAGGACTAATTGAAAAAAAGAAAAATTTGATTCACCTTAGAGGACATTAATGGGAGAATCGTAATCCATAAAAATCTTTATATCAAAGTAGACATGCTCGGACACGAGTGGGCTTCCACACACACAAATAATTGCAGAATCTAAACTTATTTATAAATAGAACTCTGTGTGTGTGTGTGTGTGTGTGTCCGTTGCCTATAGACTCCGAAACGGCTGGACCGATTTTCTTGAAAATTTACACAGTTGTCCTATAAGCGTCTGCGAGTGTTCTTAGCTAGGTTTTGCGTCGAGGTACCCCCGATCAGTCAGTTAAGTGCCAGACGTGAAACACGCTTGGGCGATCATGTCTCGAAAGAGACATGAGTGACTGAGCAGAAGATTACCCCGCAGTAGGTTGCCATTGCTTTCTGCGGTAGACTGGTTGCCAGCCAAGGCTATAGAACCCAATCTGTCCTGTTATTTAACCCATAACTGGAAGGAAGAGACGGATTAATACCTTTCCCAAGGGTATTTGCGCGTAAGTGAATGCAATGAATTCAACTGGAATTCGAATTCGGCTCCCCGATTTCTCGTTCCGAGTCGATATCCAATGCATCACAGACGCACATCCGTAGTAGTTCGGTTTTGATCAAATTTGATACACTGATAGACAAAGACACAAGAAACGATATTCAGAAGTTTCAAGGTTGCAGAAAAATCAATAAGTTTCAATAGTGCAGAAAATCGATAATATATATATAAAAACGGCAAGGTGTTTGTGTGTGTGTCTGTTTATCTGTCTGTATGTCTTTTATACATATCCACAATTTTTATCCGATTCTCACCAAACTTCACAAATATTCTTTAGGCTGAGTCTGAGCTCCAGGACCATGGTTTAGTTTTAAAGCTTTAATTATACCCGAGCAACGCCGGGCTATACTGCTAGTTTATATATATAATTTTCTTCTTTTTATGTATCGTTTTCTTTCATAACGTAGCTGATCCATAATATTCTGTTTTTTGCAACTTTTGACCCGTTACTATTACTTTTTGTCCTTGTTCATCTATCCACTCACACACACATATATATATGATTAGCTGTGATACAGCGAAACAGGCTTGTATGTGGATGACGAATATATTATGCTCTCATTAAGATTGAGCTCTCTTGAAAGGAAAATTTGAAAAAAAAAAAAAGTTACCACTTCTGCGATTTATGCATGACTCTTCAGCAATGGACTGAGTTCTTTCGGTGACTGGCGGGTGTAAACGCCGCTTATATATAACACGCTAAAAATTTCCCTTTTCTAATTCCATGTGCCTATGGCTTAGGGGTTAGCGACTTCGACTGACACCAAATCGATTGAGTTTCGATTCCGACCGGAGGCAAGTAGATGTCTAGTCACACTGATGAGTTGTGATATAGTGAAACAGGCTTGTATGTGGCTGACAAATATAATATATATATTCGTCATCCACTATATATATATATATATATATGTATGTATGTGTGTGTGGATGACGCGGATATATGTATATATATATATATATAGTCATACGCAGACAGATCTATTTCACTGTATCACAGCTCACCAGTATGGTTAGACATCCGATTGCTTTTAGCCAGGATTGAAACCCGACCGAATTGACATCAGTCGGCGATTTTGAGCTATGAGCGCTCGGTAGAAGAAGGCAGACTTTTAGCGTGTGATATACCATGTAAACATACGCTAGTAACTCAAAGTGTTTTTGATTCATTACTGAATATATTACAAAGTAAAGATTTATTTTATATTGCCATTTTCCCAGTTCGCTACTGGAGCCAGGCCTTCCACAAGACTGTCGGATATGGGAAGAAATGGCCTTTACTCTGCTGAGAAGTTGGATATTATATATGAAATAAATAAACAGTACTTAGCAAAACGGAGTTAGGAAAAAAATTCTGAAAAAGTAAAACAAATTTATTAGTTTTCAAGTATTTTCGGAAGGCATAGTGTAATTTCCAACAAGGTTTTAGATAATTGATTATGACACTGACTTCATGAATATTTTTTCGTTACTTTAATCATGTTTGTTTTGTATTGTGTAAAAGAAAAGAAAAAACTTCTACTCGTTCAACTTTTTGTAGTTTTACGTCAAAAACATTTCGGATTGTCTAGACAATTCTTATCTATTTTGTCAAAATTTATCTAATAAGTAACACTAGTCTTCGTTTTTGTCTTTATATTTTCTTGTATGTTTGTAAGTAGAAAACTTTAAATAAAAGGAAAAAATCTTGTGGTAACAAATTTTCTGAGAATTTTGCCCATATTGTTCTGACCTTTCTAAAGTGGCATAAAAAATTCTGTTGAATCTTAAACAGGTTTTTCTTAAATTCTTTCAGTATCATACATTCTAGAATCGTTGTCATATTTCTGTCAGCTAAAGTTTTTCAAGTATTCATTATTATTAATAATATTATTATTTTGTCATTTTTCATATTTCGAATTCTGCTATGGTCGCACTACCTACCAAGTCTGCGGGAAGACCTAAGGCAGGTCGTGGCGTGTTGTTATGACTCCATTTCATGTTTTTTTCTATCTTCCCCATCATCCCTAGCGTTGCAAAGACAAAGTTCTCCTTAGTGTGTGCGCTGTACTTAACAAGACAATTTTTTGTATATCTCTTAAGCTGGAGTTTCCAGGGTTTCTTTAAATGTGTTGTTTTGTTCCATTTTTTATCCTTCCAAGTTCACCTACTATCACTGGTATGATTCTTGTTTTCAATTTCCACATTTTTTCTATTTCAATTTCCAGGTCTTTATATTTTGATAGTTTTTCAAATTCCTTGGTTGTTATGTTACAATCCGCTGAACAAGCCATAGCAATTAATAGACAAGTTTTTCTTTCTGGTTTTTAACAATAATGTCCGGGCTATTTGCTTCAATTTTTCTGTCTGCATAGAATGGTGACATTTTCTGTTTCTGTAACTGGTGCTAGGTGATGTTCATACCAGTGTTTGTTTACATATTTTCCATAGTACATTGTCCATTATAAATATTGCCCCACTCTGTCGTGGCGATTTTTATATTCATTTGGGGCAATATTATTATTATTATTATTATTATTATTATTATTATTATTGAGTAAGTGAGTGAATGATAGAGGAGCAAGGCAACATAGTGATACCGGATTATAGATATACGAAACCCAGTATACCCCCCCATCATGAGACCCAGTTTGATAATAGCATAACAAGCAAATGCATCACAGCCAAATGTACGTGATATCGTGGTAGGTTTTGATAAAAGCAACGCATAACCTTGCAGGTGAGGCACAGAACGACCTTCAGATGGTCTCTGCTCAGACGGTCTCCGATTGGGTATGGTCCAAAGTATCTGGATGTGATTCTCAAGCCACTTTGGCTACCCCATTCTTCAAGTTACAAAAATAAAAATAAAAAACGTCTTGATAACTGCTTATGATGCACTTCCAATGCTACCCCTCATGAAAAAAAGATGCGCAGCGTGTCAGTTTCTAGGGTAGATGCACGGCTGGTTGCAAATCCACTGCCTGGAAGGTTGGGTCACTGTGTCGGGCCAGGATATTTTTCCCACCTGAAACCATCCTGCATATATACAAATCAACCATTTGTCCGTGCATGGAGTACTGCTGCCATATATGGTCTGGTGCCCCGCTGTTCATCTCCGTATTCTTTGCAGGCTTCAAAGGAGAATCAGTAACTACAGCTACTTTCCCACCGACGAGATGTGGCTTCCCTGTGACGGTTCTATAAATACTTCCATGGATTCTGGTCCAACGAACTCAAGTCACTGGTGCCTCCGCAACAGGTGTTTACACGTGCAACCAGACTAGCATCTGGGTCTCACCCATTCACAGTTAGATCAACCAAATGAAGACGACAATTCTACTCCTTCAGCTTCTTTTCTCGCACTTCCCGCCTGTGGAACTCGCTTCCTTATTCATGCTTTCCTGACGGCTGCAACCTCCAGGAATTTAAATGCAAGGTCAATACTCATCTCTTAGCTACATTACCCTAATTTTTCCCACAGCGCCCTGCATATCTTTTCATTTCTCTCAACCTTTGCAACTGTCATCACACCTGTATTCCCATCCTTCTCTTGCTCCTAACTGGTTCGTCCTTCTCTTCAATCTCAATCTTTTTCTCTTATGTAGCCCCCTGCACATCAGTGGTGTTACCGCCTTGCTCGGGGCTATATGATTGAAAAAAATCAGGTAGCTGGCAACCAAATCTTTGATTTGACTGTCGTCCATCTTATTTCCCTAAGACCGAACATGTAGAAATTGACACCTCCAATCACTTAAGATCAGAAGCCATGAAAGCCATACCGGGTGTATAATCAGGGTATTTATTGTCATTAGAGATCATTTCCTATTCTGATGTTTCGGCTAGATGAGAGTAGTATTTTCTCAGTACCTACCTTAAAGTATAGAGACACGGCACTCTTTAGCAGATGAGCTGTTACAAGCAGAATTGCTACTTCGAACTTCCAATGATGTTAGGTATTCCAAAACGTCTTGCGAGGCTGAGAGATTCTTGAAGATAGTTGAATGTGTCTACCACAAAAGGCACAACTTGAGATGATACTTGGTAGATTTCTTCACTTTGCATTGTCCTGTCTTTTCCTCTGCTTCAATTTCATGGCATTCTTACTCCAATCCGTATCTCAAGGTCGATCTGGATTCATTTATAAATGCTCTTGTGCACAAATGTAATATCAATTGCTCTCCAAGTGCTTATTATTGTTGTTATTATATAGTCATTGTCTCGGGTATATATTTCTTCTGGCAAACACTGTTGTTGGGACCAATGATGACTTGGATGAATGATGCAACCACGGGGACGACGACGGAAATTAATTCTGCATAAATTCGGTGTCTTTCACTACGGCTGCGACGACGACGTTCCTGAAAACGTCTTAGGCGACGATTAAAACTGTTCAACTCAAATTTCGCTTCGTCGGGGACCACTCAGCCCGACTTCTTCACAAACACTTTTAAATAATTTCGTCAAGGAACAACTTCAACCCAATTTTTACTGGGATCAAATTTTACCTTTTCTTCAAAAAAGATATCAGGGTATTAAACTGCTTGTTTTTTGTTTTTTTTCTCCGGCTTCTTTCGTCACCGTCAAAAATAAGAATCTGCAACAAACGACGTCGTCTAAAACAATTTACTTTGGACCCAAATTTGAATCAAATATAAAAATTATATTTTATTTTTCTGTGTTATACAAAGGATATCTTTTCCAACAAAGTAGTGACATCTTTGGAGTGAGAAGTTTTTTTTGGTCTGAGTTGTCAGCACCCCACCATAAAGAAAAGAACCCACCAGCCTTCTGGCCGGCGTTTTAATTCATCTGCTCTCGGCGACGGTTGAAACCAGACTCTTAAAATAAAATCTGAAATTACTACTAAAAAATTCTACCATCTTGACGTCACTTTTGTGCCACTGACAGCTGTCTTCCGGTGCAGTTTTCTCTATCCATGAGAGCTGGCCTTTGACCCTTAACAGTCAAAATAAAATTTCTGAATCCAGCGTGCTACACCTGCTTGACATTTCAACAATATCCATTTCTTCAAATCTTAAACGCCTTTTTCAGCCAGCGCAAATACACTTCACTTCCAAAAATCTGCACCGATCAAGTAATGAGTCCATGACATTATTATTATTTCCTCGGATAAAATTTTAATATCTATTAATTCCTGGATAAAACCAGCAGCCATAGGTTTCATGCAATTTCTGATTCATCACTTTCCGGATTATTCTTATCGTCCCTAATAAGTTTCCATTCTGTAACAAGTGCCACTGATCAATCAATGCCAATTTTCTTTATCTGTGTCTCCGATCTGTCAGTTACCGTACCAAATGCACCAATGAAAACTGCTATGATTGGGACCTTCTTCAACCTCCAAATCCTTGCAAGTTCAAACGTCAACGGGTCATGGTTGATGACTTTCTTTTTGTTTCTACTTTGGACCATACCCAATCGGAGACCGTCTGGGCAGAGACCATCTGAAGGTCGTTCTAACTGTGACTCACCTGCAAGGTTATGCGTTGCTTTTATCAAAACCTACCACAATATCACGTACATTTGGCTGTGATGAATTCTTGTATCAAAAGGATACAATGCGATGGATCAATGATTAATCCTTTTTTTCTATTTTATCTTCCAATAATGTCCTGATCTAATTTCTTTGCTTTATAATGAAAAAATTCACAAGTCTTTACACGTTTTCTACTCGAAGACTATCTGGTTTATGGTTGTTCCATTTCTTCGCACAAATTCTAATTAAAGATTTTGGTAACTTGATCATGTATCTACTTTTTATACTAATTCTGAGCTAAACTTGGACCCTCGTTTACAATCGCTATCGTTTCACCGAATTCTCCATATATTCTGCAAAGTGATGATATCTATTCTTTGTAGATTTACTATTGTCCTGCTATCAGATGTCTCCAAACACCAGCTTTTCAATCAATTTCACAGATAATGGGCCATCGAAAATTGGTTTTACATTTTCTAGAACGAAAACCAAATGTATACATTTTTCAAATTAAGTAAACTTCATAATGATCTATGTTTGAAATTAGATGAAGCAGAAATTCCAGTACTGAAACCAAATGTTTTTAGGTGTAATTTTTGACAGGAAACTAATTTTCATCCCACATCTGAAGTATATGAAAACGAAATGTAGCAAAGTCCTATAACTTTTGCACGTAGTGACTCATATTGAATGGTGAGTAAATCGTTATACTCTAACCAAACTATAGAGATCGCTACTCCATTGCAAACTGGATTATGCTAGTTTTATACAAGGGGCAGCCAGAAAGTTATACATAAAAATCCATAAGGGACTAGATTAGTGCTCCAGGCTTTTAGAATATTCCCAGTAGAGAGCTTATATACAGAAACCGGTGAAACTCCTCCATATCTACGGTATATTAAACTGACATTGCAGTATTTTGTAAAAATTAAATCGTGCCCAACTAATCCAGCCTATATAACTACATTTGACCGAAATTATCAATTCCGTCATGCGGAAAATGTCATACAATCAATTGGACTTAGGATGAAACCCATTGCCCAAGAATTAGGTACTTCACTATCAAATAAACAAGAAACAACGGTATTCAGTATTCCACCATGGACGATTAAACATCCTGAAGTCATCCTTGAAATGCAAAGTTTTCCCAAAAAAAAAAAAATACCCTCTCACATTTGTTGACACATTACAGAAAATACTGGAAAACTTCCACGATTATATAGAAAAATATATACGGACGTGTAAAAAAGTGGCGACAAAATAGAATGTGCAGTAGTAAACCAAAAAATTAACAAACACACACACACACACACACAAAAAAAAAGAAAAACGCCTTCCATAGGAAAATTGAGTTGGCTCTAAACATCACTAAGAGCAAACTAAAGAACTTCCGAATTTTTTCAAACTCACTTTCCGTCCTATCATCTTTGGAAGGGAACAAATCCAACAATCCAATAATCATTAAAATATAACAAAGGATCAGTGCATTGAACAGGAAGAGAAATATAACACAGTGTAACCTTGATATAAGAGAGTTGTCGGGACCGGATAAAAGTTCTCTTATATAGAGTTTCTCTTATATCCGGGTTTGGTCTACTTTATATCCATTACCACAGGCTAATTTGGGACCAGAGAAAATCTCACATATCCGGGTTTCTTATATCCGGGTCATACTGTATTATATTGGATCTCTAGCCACATAAAAAGGTAAATGCAAATCTGACCTGGCTGGCAAATCAGCTTTGAATATGAACGTTCATACAGGAATCAAAGTCCCATATACAGACTTTAAGGAGGCGATAAAGAAATATATATTTTTTAAAAATGGCAAGAATGCTGAAACGATTATCCACATAATAAACTATGCAATCCAGCCCAAGCTCGGAGTAAGTAATTCATCCCTCAAGAAGTCTCGAAAAGAGGAGGTTCAAGATTATTTTTTCTTATTTACTAATAAAGTTTAACCAGTATGCCAAGCATGTAAACAGTATTATCCATTAAACATTTTGACAGAATGTCCAGAACGAGCTATCTCTAGACAGTAATTTTACAACACTGATAGCATGCTTGAGTTGTTCAAGAATGTAAATATTATCAGATCTAAAAGTGGTCGGGTTCTACAAGAAAATATAAAACACGATAAAACAAAGCTTAAAGTAATTAGCAATACTTAATAAAAACATTACCAGCAATACATTTGAAAAAATATTGCCAGCAATATATTTTTGAAAAGAATATATATTTTACCAGTAGGACATTTTTTAGACAAAAAACTAACAGCAACATCATTTTTGAAGAAAAACAAAATTATTACCAGCATTACATTCGACTCTCGACAAATTCGTCTTTACAAAACTACGTCAATAAAGCCTGATCTATAGATCATGCTTCATTGGTATCTTACAAGAATACGTATTCTATTCATACGGACCTATCCTAAAAAGCTTGGTTAACATTAAATAACCCATTGAGATTTATATGCTGTAAAACAAGAAAAAAAATCAGTTTCTCCGTATTCTCTTATTATTGAGAGATCTATATAAAGAATGGGCAAAATATATATAATAGAGAGAGACAGAAAGAAAGATGGCCATAAACAGAGGTAGACAGATAGAGAGAGTGAGAGAAACGTTAAACTTCATTGTTGTTAAGAACCAACGAAAACTTACTGCTTATATATATATATTTATATATATATCTATGTATTACATTGTTATATACATATTTATTATAATTTATAGTTTAGAACATGTACAAATTATAATTTACTACAAAAGTGTTGTATAATTTGTTTCGACATCGAAAAAAAAAAAAAAAAAACAAAAAACAATGTCTCATCGGGTAGTTAATTATGATGGTAATAAACGTTATTTTTGAAAAAGAAAATTAATAAAATCTCACTTCCCCTTTATTTTTGGAAAATATTTCGTACGAGGTAAAGAGGATAGAAAAGATAGGAAAACAAAAAAAAGGAAATCGAAAAGAAAGGGGAAAACAAAAAGGAAAAGAAAATACCGAGAAAATAAAGAGCGTGATACAGAAAATAAAAGGAACAGAGAAAATAAATAAATACAAAGTGGACACATGGGAAATAGAAAGCAAGCAGAAAAACATAAGAGAAAGAAAGAACTAAGAGGAGAGAGCCAATGATAACGGTTCAGAGAGAAATAAACCCAAAATTTGGTAGGAGGTGAAATATAGATAGATACACATAAGGGTTACGCGACGTCTGTGCTTTAAAAAAAAAAAAAAAAAAAAAAAGTGAGAAAATGCACAGAGGGAAGAAAGTGTGGGGGAGACGACAGTTATCACCATGTATCCTTCACACCCAAAATGGTGCATAGGGCAGCAACTTTTTGTTGCAGTAACAAACATTTTTACGGGGCAGGGTTGTCAGCCCTGCACCCAACCCGAAACCCGGTGGACCATTCTTGGTACTTATGTTTACAGCACCTGCTATTCCCAAATGGTCATCCATTTAAGTACTGACAAGGGTCGATGTTGCTTAACTTCGGTGATCGGACGGGAATCGGTGCATTCAACACAATATAGCCACAGACTATATCCGGAGACGACAGTAGAAATGTAAAATAGAAATGTCAAACAATTGGCTGGAAGCGGATTGCAGATAAATACATTCGTTGTTGCATAAAACCAAAAGCTTTGGCATTATTTATAAAAAATGGTGAAATCCTATACATAAAACATAGGAATTATTTTAAAGAAGATATTTAGAAATACCACACGAAAATATAAATTAATTTGTGCTAATATAATTAATTGGTGAAGTAAATTAAAAAATAAAAATTAATTTATCTAAAAATTAAGAGGTAAAAAATACAAGGAGAGATATCATACAGTTAGAAGTGAATGTCGTGGTGCTAATATTAATACTATAAAGGTTTATCGTTTCTAGAAATCTGAACTATAGATTTTAACATGATCGTAAGGTTAGTTCTTTAATGTATTTGCAGTATACTGTGGTTTCATGCCTCTGGTTTAGTAATATGTCACTCCTCATGTATTTAATGATTTCCATTTTTTCATGTAGACAAAGGAAACATGGTTCGTTTACCGATTTAAATGTTCTTGCCTAGCTGAGGTTTTTTCAATTAAATTTAGGTGTCTTATTTTCGTCTTTTAACTTCCAAAAATATTTAGAAAGTGATATATTTTGTTTATTAGTTTTATTGTCTTTTTCTTGACCGAATAGTCACTTGTGATGAAAATTGGATCTTTTATGATCCATATAAACGATTAGGTCAATGACTTAATCGCGATGAGTTCCCCAAAACATTTCCCAAATCCAAAGTGGTATTCAGCAAAAGATTATGGTGAGAGTCTGATGATCTGTAATTGGTGTCATCCACTACAACTTTCTGGAAGCCAATCAGTGCATTCATGCAGAGCTTTACTGCAATACACTTGCTGAAATGCCTGCAAAACAATGAGACCTGCATTGGTGAATCGACGTGGTCCAATTCTGCTCCACGATAATGATTGACCACATGTTGCAAGAATGACGTTGCAAAAACACACAGACTTGGGCTAGGAGAGTTTACCGCATTCTCCATATTCTCAGGGCTTACGGCCTATCACGTTGAATACACCGATTCTCGCTCGATCACCAACGTTGAGCCTGTTCGGTACTTAGATGGGTGACCGATTAGGAATACCAAGTGCTGTAAGCGTTTAGTGACGGATGTGCGTTGTGGTGCAGTGGATATCGGCTTGGAATGAGAAATCGGTGAGCCGAGTTCGAATTCCAGTTGAATACCCTTAATTCACTTAAGCACTGGTACCCTTGGGAAAGGTATTAATCCGTCCCTTCCCTCCAGTTATGGGTTAAATAACAAGGGTAGGACTTGTGTACCCTGCCCTTAAAATCAAATCCCAATTAATCTTGATACTCGAAAAGAAAAATGTATTACTAGACACAAAACTTATAAAAAACAATAAATTGTTCTTTGTTGAAAGAAAAAGATATTACCAGTAATAAATAAATAAAGTTTAGTTGGCAATAAATGACCCGCCGAGGTGTTGATATGCCATAAAAACAAAACAACCAACCATGTTCTCATGATCTTTCATCCACTGATTATCCTTTTTCTAAACATTTCAGAAAAATTTTAAATGGTAAAACTTTTTGGTCCAAACCAGAGGTGGAATCAGCTTTCAAAGGTTTTTCTTACATCGCAGCCAATAACTTTTTATCAACGAGAAATAAATAATCTCGTCAATTAATAACAGAGGTGCATAGATGCTCAAAGCTCGTATTCTGATTAATTTTAATATTTCTGTAACGTTAAAATTAGTCAGAATAAAATCATGTTTCTGAAATAGGCCATTATTTTTGTAAGAACCTCATAACTTTATAAGATTTAACTCCCATAAACATGAACTTGAATTCAAATCTATTAAACGGTCAGTCTGTAATTTGCACCTGATGATTGCATAACTCATGAAATTTAGAGTCGTGTCCTCTACATCGGACAATATGTATATTTATTAATATAGATACAATAGCTCGGTTTATACTACATTGAGTACTACTTTATTAACACTTGAATAATGTTATTATATAAGCGTGTACCCTCATATGTATATTTAATAATTCATATATATATATATATATATATATATGTCAGGTTTAATTAAAAATGGCATTGTTACACGTAAAATAACATTCATCCTCGAAAATGGTTAAAAGTATAGCCAAAAGCGATCGGATAAACAAAACATTTAGATAATTTTTATATGATTTATGTCCTCAAAAAAAAAAAAAAAAAAAAAAAAAAAAACAAATCACATGAAAAATTACATAAAAACTAAAGCATCACATCTTGTCTGTCATATTTAATGAAACCTGCATAAAAGAGATTGTTGCCCATATATATATATATATATATATATATATATATATATATAGTTACTAGGAAGCATTTATCTATAAAAATAATATTAATAATGTCTTAAAAGTTGTAAAGGATTCTATTGAGTCCTACTTATTACAAAAAAGTTTTAATTCATTACGTAGTTGTTAAAGAAATTAGGAATAGAACGTTTTGGAAGATTGTAGAATGTTCGAGTAAAATCGAGATAATTCGAAATGTTCTAGAAATATGCAAATTAGGTGTTAGCCCCTATAAAAATATATATATTCAGCCGAAAGAATCTCTAAGAAAAGTTGCCGACCAACTAAAACTTGAAAGTGAACCTCATGGACCTATATGAGTAAATAGTTTTTATTTTACCTTTTCATTGACCATACTGGAAATTATTCTCTATATACACATTTAAAAGATACCAAAAAGTATAGCACATAAACTACTTCGCTAACTTAACTGGATAAAGATACTGACCCTTCCTTCCCCTTCGTAACTTTTCGCCTGCAAGTAGTAAACTCTACGTTTCTGTTTTGAATGCAAAAAATTGTAAATTTTGTATATATGCCATTTCGTGTTTATCGTAAATTAAATATTTGTATGTGATCTAACTGAGTTTTGGTCAATCATTTTTTGCTTTTGTTACACAACACGTAACTATATATAGTTAGTTTCTGATCAAAATTAAATTGGAACAGTACACAGATGTATTTAAAAGTGTTCTATACAATTATATTGTAGAGCTTTTTAATATTTTTAATTCTAAAATTAGTTATTTCCGCATCCTTTCGGTATCTCCAGGTGATTTTCAATATGATAAATCAACTGAAGGTATCAAAAGATTGAAACCTAAGTTGCGGAAATAACTCATTTCCAAATTATATATATATATATATATATATATATATATAAGGTTCAAGCAGTAACCACTACCTAAGCTGAGAGTGTAGACAGAGAATATTCAATATTTAATCATGACTAATCAGTTTCTTTAAAAAGTACGGATTTATCAGCTCAGGATATTAGCCTTTTTCTTTTTTTAGAAAACTCGATCGAAAGCTTCCGAAAATATCAAGCGAATGATTCTATCCAAGTGAGGTAAAGTATAAACGTTGTTACCACATGAACTACGACAAAAAAACTTTTAAATCTTTCTTTGTATAGCTAAATTGCTGAGTGAAATATTTATGTTACAACCGATAAGTTTAAACTAACTAAAGTTGCTTAATAAGAGTTCAAACGAACTAGATTTTTTGTCATTTAAAAAATGGTGTTTTTTTTCTTTTCTGAATGGTTATTTGCAGGATTAAACAAGTTCGAATTTTGAATCGAAGAAGGTAAGGATTAATCCAAGAGAATACAAAGAAACAAATTATAGTAGTGAACAAAAAAAAAAATATATATATAATAGTGAAGAATGAAAAAAAAAAAAAAAAAAAAAAAAAAAAAAATGGCGGTGGGGTTTAAAACTCAGAGCGAAAAGAAGAAAAGAAATATGTTAATTGCCTCTTCACCACCATGACTTCCTGACAAATAATCAGCCATTTTTTAACTCAGCGTTTTTTCTTTTGTTTTATTGGCACGAAGGTTAAACAATGCCAAAAATTAAATTATATTATATTTAAAAAGTAGCTGCTATTTATTAAGTTTCGTTTTAATACACAGTTACAAGTATAGGGTAGCCAAAGAGGATCGAACTTGCACCTCAACTATTAATAGCACGCAAGAATTATCTGACACCGACGAACCAGAAATATAATAGTTGGTGGAAGGTTACAAGATGAAGGAAGTGAAAGTGTAGAGCGATAGAATACGAAAAAAAGAGGAGGTGAAAGAAAAAAAGAAAAGAAAATGTTTAAAAGAAACAAGAAAGAAAAAGAAATGAAGGTAAAAAAAAGAGAGAATGTGAAACCATGAATTAAAAGAAATGTAGAGAAAGAAAAGGAAAGAGTAGGAGGCAGAGAAGTAAGAGGGTTTGAGTTGAGAGGGTTTGTGTTGGTTGATTAGCTTTATGTAAAGAGATTTACCTGGATTACGGCCTTTGTATTTTTTTTTCTTTTATATTGATTTTAGACCTTCGTTTTCTTTTTATGACGTTTGTAGCTTCTACAATTTGTCACGCTTATCATTCCATAAAGAAAAATTTATTTTTAAACCTTTGTCATGCGTGAAAAGGGGAACGGAAAAGAATTTTAAATTACGTCCAGTTGTGGTCTTCTGAGGGCTTAACTGTTTAACAATCTACACTATTCGGACTATTGTCCTCGTCTTGGTTGCCATTTGTACGACGTTTCGGCCGTTTTACGCTCCAGTCTTCAGGTGCTAGGAATTTCGAACCGAATCGTTTATTACGACCACTGGGTAATCCTCTTTTGGTAGTCATGAGTTATCTCGCTCTAACACGACTTTCTAAGTTACTTGTTCACCACTTAACTTAGAGAGTCGGTTTAGGAGATAACTCATGACTACTAAAAGAGGCTTCGTACAAGGAATGACAATGATATACCCCAGTGATTGTAATAAAGGCTTCGTTTGAAATTCCAAACAACTGAAGAAGGCCGGAGCGTACAAAGACCGAAACGCCGGACAAATGACAACCAAGATGAGGACAATAGTCCGAATAATGCAAATTCGGTAAATACTAACTCATCTCAGAAATATAGACAAATGTTTAACAATTTCTATATTTCTGTCGTGGAGTCTTGTTTAGAAACCACACAAAATAATAACAAAAAACAGATATGGGGGGATAAAATGTATGTATATTGAACAAAATATATACAACCTGGAACACGGCTTAGGAAATACAGGAATACTAAGAATACTGTTAGTATGAATCAATATATAAAATCTTGTAGATAAGAAGTAAGTCCGGGTAATAAGTCTATATTATTACTGACCAACTGAGCGGCGGTCCAACTACTCAACTGAACTCTTAACAACAGTATTTAGTCACCTTCCCACTTAAGGCAAAATGTGACACAAAGTCTTTTTAATGTGGGTCTTCCGGGTCATATAGCCCGGCCAAAAATATCTGTCTATCTTTCCCCAGTCGTGACTTTGCCCTTCGGCGGAGCCTCGACTGGGTTAGTGCTCTCTTCCCGAAGACAGAGAGCAACTAATCTTTACAACGGTATTTACCAACCTTCCCACGCAAGGTTAGATGTGACACAAGGTCATTTTATAGTGGGTTTTCCCGGCCATATAGCCAGGCCAAGAAATGTCTATTTTTCCCCAGTCGTGATTCTACCCTTCGGCGGAACCACGATTAGTGCTTTCTGCTCGGAAGTAGAAAGCGCTCTCTACCCGAAGGCAGAGAGCTGACAGTGTCATAGTCGTAGTAGCAGAGTCTGATGTAGAATATCTCTTAGGGATTTTATGTCGAAATGTTCATTCAACATTTTTGAATATTGAAAATCTATTTATTTATATATATATATATATATATATAATCGTGTCGCCCCAAGCAAGGTATTTTACTGCCACTGTTGTGCAGGGGGGTTACATAGGAGGAATGTCATGAGGAGTGAGAGGTTGCAGGGGGTGTCAGAAAGAGAGTAGGAGAGGGAAGAGAGTACTGATGAGATTGGGGTGGATGTAGAAAAGCATGAAAAAGATGTAAGTTAGTGAAACAGGAGATGACTATTGACTATATATATATATATATATATATATATATATAACGTTGCACACTTGGTATACTATCCAAGTAAATTCCGATAGAGAGGATCTCAAAAGAACGCAATGTTAAATTCATGTTAAATTATATTACTCTGTTAAATTTAATTTAACAGAGTAATATAATTTAGAAAAGATTTTTGATTTACTACAATTTCAATGGGTAATAGATATTTCACCGCATAATGTTGTTATTATTGCGGCTCGTCAGACCCAAATGGTACAACAGTTGATTCTCAAAATATCCCCCAATTCTTTTTTTTTACACAGACGCTCACATGTCCATTTTTAGAATAGACATTTATAATGGTAATTTACAAAAAATTTCTCGCTCATTTAAAAAGAACTAAACAGAATAGAAAAAAGCAAGGGTAAAGAAAAAGTAGACGAAGAAGAGAAAAAAGAAGAGAAAAAAGAAAAGGGACAAAGAAACAAAATAAAAAAAAAAAAAAAAACATTATCCAGAGAAATAAAATGCTAACTTCATGTATCGAAATAGCGTCTCTAACGATTCGTCTGCTTTCTTAGAAAACATGACGTGGAAAATTTAACATTGAAATTTAGTTTCAAATATAATGGGATATATTTGCGGTACAAAAATAAATTGTACATCATAATTTTAATACAATTTGAAAAAATAACTATTACTATTATTTTAAAATTCATATTAATTTAAAAATTCAGTTAAAATAAAATTACTAAAAAATAAAAATTATAATTGAATATAGATAAAGGAAAAGTTAGAAAGATAAACATAAAAAAAGAGAATAAATAGAGAGAAAAAAAGGGAGAAAAATTAAAAAAAAGGAGAGAAAAAGAATGAGAGCGAGTAATATAGATAGAAAAGAATTTAAAATAATTCAAAATAAACGTCTTAGATCGAAACCGACGTCTATTACACTTAGAAACACGAGATGAGATTTAATCTTAAATTAAAATATACCTACTATGGGGTATATTTATGGTAAAAAACAAATCATAAATCATACATCCTAATATAAATTACAATAAAAAAATGTTCCAAAAATTAAAATGTTTTAAAATTTTTAGCTTCTAATCAATATAAGTTCTATTTGAAACTCACTAGAGTATTTTGTTTATTGTAAATACTAAATTTAATCATTTCGCTTTCAATTAAAGCTAAAATTAACGTTTTAAGAAAACGTTTTTATTTATCAAAATTCATTTTAAAACTTAGGTATCGTGAATTATCGTGAAAAAGTGGAGGTACCTATAAGGAAAACTCAACACGTCATTTCAAGTGGTTATAAAGTATAGTTCATTTCTAGGAGCTATTTAACTCATTTCATCAGACCTTACAATATTCTTTCAATTTGGTATAAAAAAATTGCCGGAATAAGCATTTTCTTTAACTGAAGAGAAGGATAAAAATAAAAAATAAAAATGAAAATAAAAGAAATAAAGAATAAAAATAGGAAAAACGAAAAGGGAAAGAGGAGGGGGAAAGAAGAAAAGAGGAAGAGGGTCTGGATTTTAGGCATTGACGTCAGATCTGTCTGGGATTGCCCAAGCCGTCGTGAAGAGGTTGACCTTAAAGGAATTTCTAAATCTTTGGATGCTGGTGTTTGTTTGAACCCATAAAACCAACCCATCCATTTATACAAACTTATATCCATATATACATATGTGTACATTCCCACATATACTTACAATTGTGACTTTGTTCATGTCTACATATATTTTTACCGCTTTACACGTTCTCGTATCTACTTACGGGTGTACTCATACATACACATTTCACAGACGGGATTTCCGCGTGTATAAGTAGTGTTATATATATATATATATATATATATATATATATATATACACACACGTAATTGCTAGTAATTCTCGCACGTATTCCCAAATTACGCCAATATTTTCATACTTCTGTAGAAGGCGATGACATCCCTTTACTGATTTATTTACGAGTCGACTCGGCGTAACTGGGGTCATGAAATAAAGCAGGAAATAAGACGAAAAGGCGAAAGTAACCAGAAAAACAATATATTAACAAAGGTTACATAGGGTTGAAAGCATGCATAAAAGAAAAATTCTTTCCCTTTGTCTGGACAGAAACGTAAAATGTTCGGTAGAAAGTTATTTTATGTAAAGTCCGGTTTGAATGAAAGTTAATGTGCATAGTGTTAGTGTGTTTCCAATTGGAGTTTTTTTTTTTAGTGTTATGTGTGCATGCTAGTGAGAAATAAAAATTTGCGCCACTAATTGCTACCCGCAATTAGTGTGCGTGTGTTTGTGTGAGTTAGGGAAACATGTCTGCTCTTGCCCGGGACAAAATCCTAACTGGCGTATCACGTGACGTTCCCCGCTTTTATTGGCATGCGTTTACGCGAGAACCAAGGTTATCACGTGAACGCTGAATGACCATGTGTGTGTGTGGGTGTGAATGTATCAACCCCTACACTTCCATACATCCAGTGGATTTACGTATATATGCCTACACATCGCATACATGCATATGTATATACAAACACAACTATAATTATATAAGTACACGTACTACTTTTTTTATCTATGCATAAAGACAATGTACATCTGTGTACATTTAATTCCCAATTGAGGTGGTATATTTTCTTTTCATACGTCTTAATAAACCTTACTCATCTATATCCATATATACCGGCCTACCTCATTCGGATTGTTGATGCTAACTTGTACACCTAAGGGTAGAGTGATCAGTACATGGGGGTATGATCAGTTTCAGGAATGTATAATTGGTTGTATCTAAAATTAACATAACTTACATATAATCAGGTGTTCTCACATGATGGAAAAACGTATACATATTTAGGTCCGTTCTTATATATGCGAAATATTTATACTAGGCGCCCCCTTATGCACACAATAATACATATAAACATGCACAAAAATCTATAGGAGCATGCATAAAATTTGCTGCACCTATATATTTAATCATATCACCCGAGCAAGGCGGTAACGCTACTGATGTGCAGGGGGCTACATAATAGTGAAAAGATTTGGAAAAGAGAAAACCGGAAACCACATCCTAAACAGGGAACAAGGGATGAGCCTCTACACCTGTACAATAGGCGTGGGTGGAGTGTGAACCGGGTGATAGTTTAGTCTATCTACTCCAATTGAAATAAATAAATAAATAAATAAATAAAAGAAAAGTGAAAAGATCGGAAAAGAGAAAGCCGGAAACCACATCTTGGGTGCCCCATTCTACACGTGAAATATTTACGTCGAAGTCATTATAGTGAACATTTTTACATAACAAATATGTTATAATATCACTACAAAAGTAAGGATTTTGTTTCGACACTATCCGTGTTTTACCAAGTGATGAATTCCACTTCAAGTTGGAGGGTTTCAAAAAGTTCACTACTAGCCAAACCCCTTTAATCCAGGAGGCGTTGTTACATAGACAGAACGGACCAATTAAAACAAAGCAATCTCTAATGTGAAGAATACAAAGACGGACACTAAAATTAATTTGTAAGGGGCCTTAACATTAATAAATATATATATATATATATATATATATATATATATATGCTTGAAGATTATTTTTAATCGATACTCGTATTTAAGTAGATATTCCGTTTTTAATTAAACGGTCTACTTATTTCTACCGGCCTGATTATTTACGATAAATTTTGTTACGAAGATGTCTATCACTCGGCAGGATTCGAACATGCAACACCTAACAAAATAGGGGAAACCACCAATTGATCTGGTGCGTCTTAGACTGCTCAACCACGAATGATTCCACAGTCTAATTGAAGTTAAATCAGGCCGTAACAATTTTCTAATCTACGTTAATAACTATCTCAACGCTGAAAGTGTATCGTAATGTCAACGAATGTCAGCATACAATGTTACGAAAAGTCCCGAATATTAACGAAATGGTTTTAAAACCCGGCATATCGGAAAAAAGAAAGAAAACAGAATATCTACTAAAATACTCGTATTGATTAAAAGTAATGTTCAAATAAATTAAATATGTTGGTTATTAAAACCATTTCGTTAATCTTCGAGACTTTCCGCATATATATATATATATATATATATATATATATGTCTCGTATGTTTCTTAAATAAATTTCATATATATATATATATATATATATATATACACACACACACACAGACACAGACATACATATATTATATCGTAAATGAATATCATGTGTATATGTATGCATAGGTATATATCGTATGTCTTGTGAATAAAAAAACATATATATATTATCAAAAACGAAAATCGCATGTTGATAAAATCCCAAACAGATCCTATTAATATCAATCTCAAATATTAAAAATGATCCTAGTAGTGGACTATCTAAATAGTGTTAACTATTTACATACCCAAATATGTATATTTTCAAATAAAAACTCTGAAGATTACATATTTCGTATGGCCATTTCAGCGAGAAAAATACTCAATTATTCAACAGCAATGTTCATTTATTATGCAAATACCGTACAAAATTCATTTCCCGGCATATACAAAAAAAAAAAAATCATACCCGGAAGTTTCCATGCAAGAAGAAAAAATAAAATAATAGCTGAAAGAGTAATGGGAGGGGTGTTAAAAGGGTGTAGATTTTGTTGGAAGATTGTTCTTTAAACATTGTTACGGAGGATAGGGAAGAAGGGGAAAGAAAAGAAAAGAGAGACGGCGAGAAGGATTGAAGACTCAATCATTGAAAATGACATTTTAAAATTACAGTGTTAAGAAATTAATAAGTTAAAAATTAAGCATGTTACAGAAAAGTAAGTCAGGGAAATGGAAGACAGAAAGAAGGGGAAAAGAAAAACAACGAGGTAGATAGGGAAAGAGCTAAAGGAGAGATGGGAGTGGGAAAAAGAAAAAAGAAAAAGTCTCGCCAGACAGCCGCCGAAAGAAAACCCGCTAAATAAGAGTGAGGAGAAAGGGATAGATACATAAAATGGGAAAAGAAAAAGGATTTTCCTCGCTGAAATGGCCATACCGCATATGTAATTTTCGGAGTTTCATTGAAATAAAAAACTAGAGGTAGTGTAATGGTTAGCAAGCTTGTCTTGCTGAAACCATTGCAATTGGTAGTGTTCGATCCTCACTGGGTGCCCCGTACTGTCGGCCTTGTGTCACCTTTAATCTGCGCTAAAAAAAAAAAAAAAAAAAAAAAAAAAAAAATCACTATATATAGTATATGTCGTAAATGAATTTCATATATATATATATATATATATATATATATATATATATATATTATAAATTATGTTTTAGAACATGTACATAATTTCTTCTATATATGTTTTTTCTCATTCTATACTCACTCAAATACGTTTCTAATTTAAATTTTAAAATTTGTTTCTGATGAAGGACCGAGGACGGTCTGAAATATAAAATATAATAATAGAAATAAACAAATACTGTCAAAAAATACATTTTTAAACTTACAACATTTTAATAATTTTTCCTATACATATTGAGACAGTATACGTGGATCATCACTATATATATATATATATATATATATATATATACCCGCAGACAGATCTGTTTCGCCGTATCACAGCTTATCAGTACGGTTAGACTCCGATTGCTTTTAACCCAGGATTGGAACCCGACCGAATTGGCGTCAGTCAGCGATTCTACCTCTGAGCTATGGGCGCTCGGTAGAAGGAGGCAGACATTTTAGCGTGTATATTATCATTATACACGCCCAATAACTGAGAGTGTTCTAATTCATTGCTGGATTTACGATGCGTAGATGTTAGATGGATATTAGCTAGAGTAGCTACTGTTTTTCAAAGTCTACCATTCTTCCAGAGTGCTCAATCAGGTCTGAGAACGTATATATATATATATATATATATATATATACCCTATGTCTTGTAAATAAATATTATACAATATACTAACTCATTTTTAACAAAAGTGACCCCCAAAATAAAAATATTCATTACAAACAAACAAACAAAAAAAAACCCCAAACGTGTGCAAGTTCTTTGTCCCAATATCAATCGTTGTTTAGTAACCTTAGTGTGTCTTAATACCACAAATATTGTTCACCCTGTTAGAATTGAATTTATTAGCAAGATCAACCAGATTAGTTCGTTAACTATTACTGAACAGCGAGGCGCTATTGCTACAATATCACAATATCAGTCAGATACACGCGGCCGTAGCTGATGCTAAATAAACACCGGGCACAGAAAATTGCCCGGATTTATTAGTTGGCAATGTGATGACGTCATCAGTGTCATCCGTTTCCAGAAACTATGATTTTTGCGGATTTTTTCGGCTATTCTCAGAACGTTAACGAAAGCAGGAAATCGGGTTCGGACTTTCTGAGTATAACCAGTCTTTTCTCCCAAAATTAATAAACAAAGATTTTTTACTGCGTTCATTCGGATGTTTTCTTCGTTTTCTTTCTTTCTTCGTGAATTGTTTAGTTTGATTTCTGACGAAGACATTTTTCCTTTCCCGGATTTTCACTAAGATAACACGGATCGGCCCGGACCCGTGCCCGGTCGTCAGATACGGCCATGGGCAGATACAAATGCATTCCCGAGAAGCCACCTGTGCCCCGACCAAACAGAGAACATTTTTATTACAACCTTTTCTGCATCTAAATGGCGGCAAAAAACTAAAATGCACTGATTTTATTTAGAATTTTTCTTTTTTGTGGAGATTCAAAATAATGTTCTTAGGAATTATTTCAGCTGTAGATATTTTAGTGTAACATAATAGCTGCTAAATATCTAGCCAACCACTCCGAAATAATCATTGCTTGAAGAGGGTTAAATACTGAATCAAGAGATATATTTATAGCCAGATAAATTCAGGTGTGTAAAAGGCTTAGAAATTAAAGATTTCCTATTAATATTTTAAAGATTAGATTGAGAATGATGTTTGTCGACCGACAATAACCAGAAATCGAAACATCGGCACAGAAGGACTATCCCAGAAGAACAGATCGTCAGAAAAAAAAAAAACAAAAAAAAAAAAACAACAAAAAACAAAAAAATACTAAATAAGATTCTCTGGCATAAAATTTCCAGAGTCAATGGATATTAGAAGCAAGTGAGAGATTATCTTGTCACTCTCTAAGGGAATTCTATTAGAAATGGAAAATGTTAAATGTTTATGGCATTGGCTTGAAATATTAATATAAACGGGACGATATTTTATTGAAATCAGTCGGTGTTCTTTCACACTTCTAACTGGGAGTTAGTGGATACTCGAGTAGAAGCAGTAGATTTTTTTTTACAATGATGTTCATCCTGGACATAGCCCAGGAGCCTCACTAGAGAGAGGGTCACCAATTCTAAACAGGAAACAAAGGATAAACCTCTATTCCTGTTCAAAATATTGAGGAGGGATGCATACCGGGAGATAGGCAAACCTATCCACTTTAGTACTTGTAGTCTTAGAAAAGAGACCGTGATACTCAATAGTAACCTAGTGCAACTTAAACGCAATTATTGATGGTGTATTTTCTTTAACTTTTGAACGAAAATTTGTAAAATGACCCTCTTGCGATTGGTCGAATGAAGTCATGTGATTGCCAGACAGCAGGGACCTTAACACATCGTTTGAATAAATCTATGCCGGAATTTTTGAGATTAGGAATTATTTTTATCATATGTTTTATACTTCGGAACTGCATTGCTTATCAAGGTCTTTGTACAACAACCTTGATTAGCAATTATTTAGAATTTTTAACCGAGCCCTTTATTCAATACACAGTGAGAGATTGTTCTCATCACACTTTCCACACTTAAGGGAGATAACTCACATTGAAGCCTTAAAGCATATGTCCGTACTCAGCAGGTGGAATTTATGAGTGTACTAACTCAAGTAATGGAATTTCACAAGTATCTTTAGTCGAGCGATAAAATTTGTGTGTCTTTTCTAAATCTTAACCTTTCCCAACATTTCACCAAGAGACAAACAGGCTAGTGAGAAAAAAAATGAACTAAAACGGAAAAGCCGATCAAAGATGAATGTTTGCTGGGTATTATTTGATGTGAATTATCTCCCCTAAAAATTTAAATAAAGAGTCCAGTTCAAAATTCCGAGAAGGTTACCAAGCATGACAATGATCACCGACGACGGTCAGAATGTGCAACGGTCGAAACGTTATGAATGTAGCAACCAAGTTGAACAAGCCGATCTGAATGACGAAGCATATAGTAATGAGTAGTTTTAATATCTTCCCTGCATTGCTGAACAACCTGCCTTCAAGAAAGAAAGGAAAACTAGAATTTAGAAGACGACCACCAATGAAGAAGAGTGTTACATCTCCTCTGCTGCATCTAGAACAAAGTGATTTCTTGCAAGATATGTCGTCGTCCAAGCATAAAGAGATTAATATAATTTTGTGTTAATTGTAACACTGATTGCATTTATTGAAACGCCAATGTAAACATTTATTACGATTTCTATTTAAAATATTGCAGTTGATTTTATGCTAATGAGTCATTTTATATTTTTCAGGGGTCTTGAGTGGGCAGGTGGTATGGATAACTGGGGCCTCCAGCGGCATTGGTGAAAGTCTGGCCATAGAATTAGCGGGAGCAGGTTGCAAACTTGTCTTATCAGCGAGGCGGCGGGATGAACTTGAAAGGGTCAAAAATCAATGCATAGGTAAGTTAAACAGAAGAGATGAAAAACGCTAGCTATTGATTTGTTGGAATCATTTTTTTTTTTTAGCCAAACCTGAAATATTTGTAATATTGTCAAAAAAAAAAAAAAAAAAAAAAAAAAAAAAAAGATATTGAATGTAATTATTTTGAAGAATCATTCACATAATGACTATTAAACTTAATCTTAATGGGTTCTCAGATGAAATATATTGCAAATAAAGTTTGAATTCCTTGCATTCACTTACGCGCAAATACCTTTAGGAAACGTATTAATCCGTCTCTTCCCTCCAGTTATGGGTTAAATAACAGTACAGATTGGGTTCTATAGTCTTGGCTGGCAACCAGTCTACAGTAGAAAGTTATGGCAACCTACTGCGGAATAAATCTTCTACCCAGTCAAGTCTCTTTCGAGACATGATCGCGCAAGCCTGTATCTCGTATGGCACTTAACTGACTGAATATAATAGTTGGAAACACAATCAAAAACTTATAGTGGGCATAAAATGAGGGATCGGTTTTATATTGTTACGAAGTAATAAACTGATCCCCCACTAATTGCTATTATAATAATATAATTCATTTCTTCCCCCTCTAGCTATGAGTCAAATAACAGGACAGATTGGGTTCTATAGCCATGGTCGGCAACCAGTCTACCGCAGAAAGTAATGGCAAGCTACTGCGGAATAATTTTTTACCTAGTCAGTCATGTCTTTTTCAAGACATGATCGGCCAAGCGTGTATCACGTATGGCACTTAACTGACTGATAGAAACAGACAGTAAAATATCTTTGCAAAGAAATACATTACAGCTGAATACCGCTAAAATAAAAATCTGTCTATATTTCTGAGACGAGACATTGTACTTATTTACACTTTTTACATTGTTCAGATTATTGTCCTCATCTTTGTTATCATATTCACGACGTTTCGGCCGTTGTGCGCACCGGCCTTCTTCAGGTGATATTTCAAACTGAATCCTTTATTTCATCTACCAGGGTAAATTGTTCTAGTTCCACGTGCCATGCTTTTTCTGGATATCTCAGTTTCAGTTAATGTCCTTTAGTAACTTTACTCTCCAAGTTTTGTTCACCTCCGCTGTGGCCAGGTATTGAACTCACAACTCCAAGCATAGTGGATAAAAGCGTTAATTGAAGTAATCTCGTTCAATGCCTGGCCACAGCAGAGGTGAAAAAATTGAAGAGTTGAATTGCTAAAGGGAAATAAATGGAACTGAGATATCCGGAAGAGGTATGGGACGTGGAACGAAAACAATCTACTTCGGTGGACGAAATAATGAGTTCGGTTCGAGATTCCGACGTATATCATCTGAAGAAGGCCGGAGCGTACAAAAGCCGAAACGTCGCGAGAACAATAGTCCGAACAATGTAAATAGTGTAAATAAAATATAACTATATTGCAATAAACTTGACGAGAAAAGATATTTCAAATGATATTTTCGAAATACATTACAAATAATAACTAAAGCAATGCCATGGGAATATATTGTTATATATGTTACTATAAAATTATGTAAAACTACCAGTATAGCTCGGCGTTGCTCGGGTGTAATGAAAGCTTTAAAACTAATCCATGGTCCTGGAGCTCAGACTCCAGGAACGTTGGCACGAAAGACTAAAAAGCAATAGTTGTTTCCAGTTAAAGTGAAACCGTAGACTGAAAGAAAAATGAATGGATGTAAGTCAAATTTTGATTTTCTGCTATCGATATCAAATAAATTTTTTTCGTTGTAAACTGAATTTTGAATGCTAAATAAGTCCGCTGAGTAAATGGTATCATGGCTGAGACTAAGAACTACAATTATACCTACTTAGAGCCAAACCCAAAGCAAAAAATAAAATAAAAAGGCTGAAAAAAAATACAGACATACAGGCAGATAAACAGACACACACACACAAACGTCTTGCCTTTTATATATATTATCGATTTTCTGCACTATTGTAAGAACTGCAACCTTGAAACTTCTGAATATCGTCTCTTATGTCTTTGTCTATGAGTGTATCAAATCTGATTAAAATCGGACCATTCCTTCTATAACCCGTTTTTTTAGATTATCGATATTTATCGGGGGTACCTCGACACAAAACCTAGCTAAGAACACTCACAGACGCTTATAGTCATCATCATCATCATTTATCCATCACACTCAGATGGTGCATAGGGCAGCAACTTTGTTGCTGTTTCTGTAACAAACTTTTTTTTACGGGGCAGGGTTGTTAGCCCTGCACCCAACCCCCAAACCTGGAGGACCGGTGGACCATTCTTGGTCCTTACGTTTACAGCACCTGGTGTTACCCAAATGGTCACCCATTTAAGTACTGACCAGGGTCGATGTTGTTTAACTTCGGTGATCGGACGGGAACCGGTATATTCAACACGATATAGCCGTAGACAGACGCTTATAGTACAACTCTGTAAATTTTCAAGAAAATCGGTTCAGCCGTTTCGGAGTCTATAGGTTACGGACACACAGAGAAAGTTCCATTTATAAATAAGTTTAGATATTATAGAAATGCATTGTATGTGATTTTATGTAGGAAATCATTGTAATTAATGTCACTAGACAAATTATATTACAAAATAATATTATAGAAATGCATTTTAAATTATTTAAAAATACATTTCAAATTATGACACTAAAAATTAAATTCCAAAATGAGATTTGGGAAAATGTAAATGATTTTTGTATGAATACAATGCGAATAAATAGTATTGCAATAGAAATGAATTATAAGTGATTTTTGTATACAAATACATTGTGAATAATGTTAGTGTTGTAATGCACGTCCAGAATGTGTTAAGGTTGATGGATAGAAACAGCTGACCGGTTGCTCCCACAGCAACTGCACGGGTAACAGACAAAGGGAAAAGAGACGAGAAGTAACACTGCCTAGGAAATCACCGCAACTTTAAGAACAAAAAATACCTATGGGACCGACTTCAAAAGACATCGAGTTTTGTTGGCTGCTGGTTTTCCCGTTTCATTTACTGGAATGAGGCATTTTACAAAGACCAGTTACAAAGGCCCGTATCTAGACATGTCAAGGTGTCCCACTTCTAATAAGGAAAACCTAATTCGACACAGTTACTATAGATTATAATTGTATTATTACAGAAATGCATTGTAAATTCTGCTTATTGAAATTAATTGCAAATAAGCTTACTACAGAAATTATATTATAAAAAGCTATTACTGTAGAATTGCATTCTAAGTAATTTTTGTGTACTGGTAGAATAATGGTTACCGGTGCAGAAAATGGAATCGAAAAGCCGAGTTCAATTTTTTTGCGGACGGATTTGTAGCGTTCACTTTATGAAAGGCATAAACCCTTCTTTCCCCACTCGCCAGTTATGGATTCTACTGGATGCGATGGGAAGATTTTTTGTCATTTTATATTTTTTTAATTACGTGTATGCGCACGGTTTGTTTTTGATTTTGTAAACTGCACGTTATAATAGAGTCGGTTAGACACCGTCTGTGAGAAAAGGGCACTATGATGGAATTCACTCCGCCAGAAATTTGGAAACGACATGAACCGGAAGTTCTAATACGAGCATTTCAGAGTGTTTGAGTGTCAATCTGAGGAGAGTGTAGAGAATTAGGAAATCACCAGTAGACTGATCCCAGTCTACTGGTGAGTACGAAGGTACGACAGCTCGGAAAACTCATTCTGATCGTTCTGATAAAAAAGGAACTCCCGAATACGTTGGTGAGAACGTCAAGCACAATACGGAGGCCTACATCAACTGCCTTGGGGAAGTAGTAGTGCTGCCTTGGGTCGAGAAGGTGACTGCTGGAAGATCGTATGTCTAGCAACATGACTCTGCACCATGCCACACAAGAGAATTCAGTCATGGCTGTCGGACAATTTTTACGATCACATCATCCCTTACATTTATCCCCCTAACTCCTCAGACTGCAACCTCCCTTAATTATTGTGTATAAGGCGCTGTTGAGTGAGAAACTGAAGGCAAGGGTTATGGCAACACCAGCATAAACAAGAAGCACATCAAGAAAAATTACAGGAGATTCAAAAGTCGTCTGCAGGCTGTGGTTGATACCAATGGCGATTTTATTGAATAAATTTACGCTTTAGTATTTCAAAATATTTTTGTGTAACTTTGGGAAATATATCTGTTAAAATCAGTTAGGATAAAAGTTAAAATAGGATGTGCGTTGTGGTGCATTGGATATCGACTCGAAACGAGAAATCGGGGAGTCGAGTTCGAATTCCAGCTGAATTCAATGCATTCACCTACGCGCAAATACCCCTGGGAAAAGGTATTAATCCGTCTATTCCTTCCAGTTATGGGTTAAATAACAGGACAGATTGGGTTCTATAGCCTTGGTCGGCAACCAGTCTACCGCAGAAAGCAATGGCAACCTACTGCAGGATAATCTTCTGCCCAGTTAGTCATGTCTCGAAAGAGACATGATCGCCCAAGCGTGTATCACGTATGACACTTAACTGACTGATCTGTTAAAATAAGATGAATTCACGTGTATGTGCATTTATATCTATATAAACAAGACGAGTAAACCCAAGAAAGCAGCTCGTCTAAGTGAATGAAAACTGATTTAAACCCTCCACTCCACATACCCACCCATAGGTTCATAGAAAAGGCTTTGGGTAGGTCAATCTCGTTGAAATATCTAGAGGCCATATGGCAGTTTGTGGTTGCATTTAGTTAGTTCATTTAACCAGCATATCAACCTTCATTAGGTCATTTAATGTTGAAAACCGTTTTGATTTAGTTTATTTGTTTTATTGTTCTTTTTGTTCAAGATTCATTGGGATTTATTTTTAAGGGCAGGGTCCCCAAGTCCTACCCTTGTTATTTAACCCATAACTGGAGGGAAGGGACGGATTAATACCTTTCCGAAGGGTACCAGTGCTTAAGTGAATGCAGAGTATTCAACTGGAATTCGAACTCGGCTCATCGATTTCTCTTTCCGAGCCGACATCCACTGCACCACAACGCACATCCGTCACTATACGCTTACAGAACCTGGTATTCCCAAGCTTGCATTTAGTAACGGTTTGGAAACTGCTGTGACAGCGCTGGAACCATGCGTGCCGCTTGTTGCCTATCCATTTTAATCATCTTAATAATGTCAAGAGAAGCATCTAGTGCCTGGATAATAGCCGGTTCTCCATATCTACCTACTCAGGATTTTTGCACTGGAGAAACGGGAAGCAGCAATTAAGACGCTGCACCCGAAACATTATCCAGGGCACAACGCCATAATCTTCCTAACTTGATATCTACTTTTATTTCAAATGTTTTTGTTGATATGATAGCATATTATGTTTATATTATATATGATATCATATTATGTATTTATAGTGTCGTTCATTGCATGGTATATAAATATAGATGAATACTATGACTATTGATTGGACGCGTAACCAACTGGTTGCAACGGTATCCTTCCGACTACGAGAACCGGGTTCGAATCTCACGATGCTCAAAGAGGCTACTTCTTGATAATATGGGCCCTGGAGGACGACCGCAGCACCGTTAAAGAAGTACCTAGAAAGCATACCACGGATTAACTGAAACCGTGTGAGTGATTGGAGGCTTGTGCATACAGAACTTGTTCAACTATTGCTCACACCTGATTATGCTCTCTCTCCCCAAGAAACTGTAACTAGGGTTCGCAGCATAAACTACATGTGCCTGAACAGGTGTCTGCAACAGGGACTAGCTAGCCAATTTTATAGACGCCATAGTCTGTCGAGACTGCGGCATGCCTTACTACTATAGACACTGATATTTTTTTTAATATATAGATATTTCAATAAAGAAATAATAGGAATACAATTTCAGAAATTGTGAGAAAGTTGAAAAGATATCCGAGAACAATGAAAAGATAATTGAAGACATTGTCAAAATAAGAACAAAAAATAAATCTTTAAAAATGTCTCAAGAAAGATTTAAGAAAAAATGCTAGTGTCAGTTGGGCACATAATTGACTTATCAACTGTAATTTTTAGTGATTATTTTTAGAGCTACATTAGATGAATCTTGTGGAGATGCTAGAGGCTTACTCATCGATGGAAATTTGAAAAAGTGACCTTAACGTAAGTGCAGAGAAATTTTGTAAGTTATTGTGCAAATTATTTTTAGTGTTACAGGACACAGTCTAATACTCTTTAAGAGTATATTCATGCAAGACAATACAAATTCACATCTTTGTTTAACTTGCGAAAAAAATTTTCAACGATACCAAATTAATGAATGGCTTCCTACTTTTACGGATATTAATCCAATAAAGAAATTGGACATTATTTTTTTTTTTTTTTATGATCATATCGCTCCAAGCAAGGCAGTCTACTACCACTGGTGCGTAGGGGGTTACATAGGAGGAAAGTTATGAGAAAGAGTGACAGGTTATAGGGAGTGACAGGAAGTGGTTAAAAGAATGAATGAATGTGGTCATAAAGTGAGGGATCATTTATATATTGTTGTAATGTAGAATTGATCCCCCACTTTATATCCACATTATAATAGTATAGAATTTTTTTAATAATCATATCGCCCCAAACAAAGCATTTTACTGCCACTGTTGTGTAGGGGGTGACATTGGAGGAAAGTTATGAGAAAGAGTGATAGGTTATGGGGGTGTCAGGCAGTGGGTAAGAGAAGGATGAGAATACTAATGAGAGTGAAGTGGACGGAGAAAGAAGAATGAGAGAGAGGATGCAGGTTAGTGAGAAAGGAGATGACTTGACTTTACATTTAAATTCTTGGAGATTGTATCTGTCGGGGAAGCAAGTAAACGAAAGGGAATTCCACAGGCGGGAAGTGCAAGAGGGATAGACATGGTAGTATCTATTCTAGGAAATGGCGAGAGGAAGATACTCTGAAGAACACATGCCGACTTGTTCGTTTAGCATTTCGTCACATGTGAACTTTAAGGAACCCGAGTGCGGAAAGCGTGTCGAATTTTCAAAATTCTTGTAGCCATCTGCCTGTTTGGAGCCGTTTTTTTTATTTTAATTTTTTATATCCAAGACTTAGACAAAGCCACTATCAGAATTAAAGGCTCACGGATCTTCTGGTCAGTAATCTGTTATCCTGGGCCGGCCCCCACATTTTATATCACAAAACGAGACCGCGATTGACTGACCAATTTTTTTCTACTACTCTCAATAAGTAATTAAGTTCTAAGTTTGAAGAAGTAAAAAAAAAAAAAAAAAAAAAAACATTAAGGGAATTATCTTATTTTTATATTCAGGTAATAAATTATATAAAATACAAAATAGCTATAAATCTTTTGATAAAAATGAATAGCAGATTTGATTGGCGCATGCGTACTTGTGTGTAGAACGGTTAATGTGTGGAATGAGAAAAGTTTGCTCTTGGAAACATTTCTCATCTTCCGGAGGGAAATTCTAACTATAATTAAGAATTTTATCTTATAAATAAGAACAGAGATTTGATAGCGTGTAGACATTGCGGCAAAATAATTTAAACCTTTGTTGCTTTCATAAAGGCAAAATAATTTGGCTTTCTGAGATTTTGCATTATTCAGACTGCTGTCTTCATTTTTATTGTCATATTTACGGCGTTTCGGCTGTTGTACAATCCGACCTTCTTCAGGAGACTGGAATTTTTAACCAAATTTCGATCATGGGGGTAGATTTTTCTCGTTCAGTGAGTCATGCCCCTTCCGGATGTCTTTGTTATCACCATATAACTCAACTCAAGTTTTTGTTCACCGCTACTGTCGCCAGGTATTGAACTCACAACTCTTTGGGTCAAGTCACTGGAGCCAACCAACGAATTTATCCATTTGTCCTTGAGGACAAGGGCAAAATTATTTGGTGTGTTTTAGTTGACGCAAACATTTTTTTTTCTTTTACGCCGTGGTGGGGAGAGATTTTAATCTGTCCAATAAGATTCTCATTGTAGATTGTGACATCATTTGCAATGCTTTCTTTTCTTTTCTAGAAAGTGGACGCGTTTCATCAGATGACGTATTAATAATACCATTGGATCTGCTAGATTTTGAAAGCCACCCTCATGCAGTTATGTGTGTGCTGCAGTATTATTCACAGGTGATTTTGCACCGGCACTACTGCACTAATCAATTATGTTTCAGGAATTTACATATTTGAAATGATAGCTATTGATTTTCACAAAATACCTGAGTGTTTTTTCCTTATATTTTATACGATAAGTGCGTATTCTTATATCTCCATGCTTATGCATTTCTGTCCCTTTTGTAGATAAGGCTTACGTCCATAGCACCTAAAAACACCTAAAAACCACCGGTTCTCGTATGATCAGCGAAGTTAACCAATACCAAGACTGGTCAGTACCTAGAGGATGATCGCTTGGCAATACCAAGGACTGTGCGTGTCGTGTAATGGATAACGGGCTCGGAATTAGAATTCGGATAGTTGAGTTCTAATTCCAGTCGGGTTAGTTATATTCACCTAGGCACAAATACACTTCGGTTATGAATCCGCCACTTCTACTCCATCTATGGGTTAATTAGTAAGACTTGTATTATTTCTTAGAATTTATTACAATCTAAAATTGTTTTCTGGCTTCAAATAACCTGCAAAGGGCTGATAAGCTGTAAAAATCAATCAACCAATCAATTCAGATGCCTGGGATAATCTTACCTGAAATTAGGACTTACATTTTTTATTTATGTCTTGCACGCAAATAAGTTTTTAAAAATGAATACACGTAAGAAAAAACTGGTTCCTATCACATAATCATGATAAAAAAAAAAAAAAAAAAAAAAAAAAATAAGGATATTTTGATATGAATCCTTGGAGTGTAACCGAACATTGATCCTTACATCTTTACATGGGAAATACCTTGCTGAAGTGAGGCTTTTTACAGTTATTGTGGAATTCTTTTGATCCGTCATTTTCTGCTTTAGGACTGATAAAAAAAAAAATAAAAAAAAAAATAAAAAAAAATCAAGAATTGTGATTCTTGCATTGATTAGCGTGCAGAAATTGTAATTACAAACTATTTTATCGAAAAAGGTAAGGCTGAATGAAATCAATATAACAAAGGTTCACGTAGTTACTGCTGGAATTTTGAACCTGATTAATACGAGATCTGATTAAATCAATTTTATTTTCAGGATCCTTAAGTTTTCCTTATTACGACAACGTGTAGCTTTAAAGAATGTTTTCAGTTTAATAAATTTGTTTATAGCCTCTTAATTTTGTTGTTCCACTTTACTGGCTTAATTTCCTAGAAAATTTTTATAAAACTTGTTTATCATCACGTTCAGGAGGACATATAGTTTACAAATTTGAAATTCATAATAAATGCAATCAAACATTTTCCAAGTGTAGAACAGCTGTAACACTGTCAACAAGAAAAGTAGCAATTATAGCAATGCCCCTCCCCCACGTTAGAAAAAAAAAAATAGCAGAAAAGAAATTCATTAAAAAGTCAGTTAGAAAAAAGTTACGTTTTATTTAAATATTATTTAATGATTAAAATTATGAGACATTTTTAATTTTCAATAATTATGAATTAATAGTTTGATATTTTTCAAAATGATTTCTTCAGAAGCTGCATAATTTTGAGATTTATTATTATTGACGTGTCTGTTTAACGGCATATCAATACTTTATGGGTCATTTAATGCTGAAATTTAATTTTCTTGGAAGATTGGAAATAATAGAAATGTATGTTATTCTACTGTCACAATTGAATACATGGTAGATAACACTCGGCATTTGTGCATATACATGTTTCTGAGGACATGATTACATAGAAGCGGTGATATGTGTTTTATGTTGTGGTTTTGTTGAAGTTATATTTTGAAATACAGTTTAATTTAAGAAATTGTACGATATTATATAGCTTAATATCATGAAAGTTATTTTATATTGGTTGCTTGGTAGTATTTCCAACAGAATTAGGTGAAGTCACTACAGTTTATTAATATGTATTGTTGGTAATTTTACAATAAATAGGTATTGTTAGTAATTTATATAAAATATATTGTTGCTATTTTTACGATAAAAATGTATGTTATATTTTGTTTGGGGTTTCACTGTTTTCCCATAGCTGGGACCCACACAGGTGCTACCACCCCGATTCAGGATGATTCTGGGAACAACAGCAATTGAAAGGGGGTTTCACGTTCCTCAAATTCATCAACCTCTCGATCAGAAGCCTTGCTGGCGGGTGTAATTTATCGTCATACCCAGGACCAAGATTTATTAAAACATACTTTTAATAAAAATATGAACATAAATATTAATCAGAGCTATTTTTGATAATTTTGAAAAAAACGGATTTATAATTTGATAATCTTTCAAATTTATTTTATCTCAAAACTTCAGTCGCTTCAGCATTTTACTAAAAATGAAAATTCTTCTGAGACATAAATTCCAGAGAACATTATGAAGAACTATTTTAAGTATTTTTTAATTTTAAATAATACGTTGATGTTCCTGATAATTCTTAATTTATTCTTTTGAAATAATAAAAACTATTTTATTGAAATTGGCTGATGTATTTATTTTGATGTAACGAAAAATTGGCCCTTTCGACATTTTATTTTAAAACTCAAATAAAAAATTAAGTTCATACATTTTTATTTAATTTTCTTTATAAAAAGAAATAAAAAAATATTTATAAAAAGAAAAAAATACTTTCATCGAATGTTGAATGATTCAGCAATGGAAATGAATCTTAGAAACTAAAAAAATTGTGAGAATCTATGAGTTGGGGTGTAGACCCTATAAGCATTGCCATGATGGGAAAGAGCTTGGGTGACAGGGAACTGAAATTATTGTTATTGTAGTTCTTGTTGTTGCTTACTTCATGCTTCATAGACACTAACCTTTCACTTACCATGATGAATGGTAGTTCTCTTAAGGGTGCTCCTTAACTTGAAAGCCTACTGAAAAGAAGTTCATCCCAGACTACATGTGCAACTCATATATACGACCCATTGGTCAAGATGTGAGGAAAATTGTTGGTTCCTTGTACCGCCTTGCAACGAATAATTATTTTGCAATCTACGACGCTTATCCGAACCATTGCAGGCCCCTCGCTAGTCTTTACTTCATGTTTCATAGACCCAAAACTTTCACTTAACATGATCAATGGTTGTTCTAAGGAAACTCCTTACTGTGAAAGCCTACCGAGAATCAAGTTCATCCCAGACCATGAGTGTATCTCATATATACGACCTATTGATCAAGATGTGTGGAAAATGTTTGGTTCCTCGTACTGCATTGCAATGAATAATTATTTTCAATACCATAACCCCTATCCAAACCATCGCAAGACTCTCGTTAATCTTTACTTCATGTTTCATAGACACTAAACTTTCACTTACCATGATGAATGGTTGTTCTAAGGGGGACTTCTTAACAGAAAGCCTATTAAGAATCAAGTTCATCCTAGATCACATGTGGAACTCATATGTACGACCCATTGGTCAAGATGTGTAGAAAATGTTTTTTTCCTTGTACCGTCTTGCAATGAATAATTATTTTCCATTCTACATTTCCTATCCGAACCATCGCAAGCCTCTCGCTTATCTTTACTTCATGCTTCATAGACCCGAACGTTTCACTTAACATGATGAATGGTTTTTCTCAGGAGTCTCCTTACCCAGAAAGCCTATTAAGAATCAAGTTCATTCCAGAACACATATGGATCTTATATATACGACCAATTGATCAAGATGTGTGAAAAATAGTTGGTTCCTTGTACCGGCTTGCAATGAATAACTATTTTCCATTTTACAACCCCTATCCGAAACATCGCTAGATTCTCGCTAATCATTACTTCATGCTTCATGGACCCTAAACTTTCGCTTACCATGATGGATGGTTGTTCTAAGGAAGCTCTTTACCCAGAAAGCCTATTGAGAATTAAGTTCATCCTAGATCACATATGGAACTCATATATATGGCACATTGGTAAAGATGTGTGGAAAATGTTTGGTTCTTTGTACCGCCTTGCAATGAATAATTTTCCATTCTACAACCCCTATCCGAACCATCGTAAGCCTCACGCTAACCTTTATTTCATGCTTCGAAGACCCTGAACTTTCACTTACCTTGATAAATGGTTGTTCAACGAGAGGCTCCTTACCCAGAAAGCCTATTGAGAATCAAGTTCATCCTAGACACGAAGCGGAACTGATATATACGACACATTGGTCAAGATGTGTGAAAACGGTTAGTTCCTTGTACCGCTTTGCAATGAATTACTATTTTCAATTCTACAACCCTTATCCCAACGATCGCAAACCTCTCGCCTAATCTTTACTTCATGCTTCATAGACACTGAATCTTCATTTAACTTGGTGAATGTTTGTTCAAAGTTGGGGTACTTATCCAGAAAGCCTATTGAGAATCAAGTTCATCCTAGACACGAAGCGGAACTGATATATACGACACATTGGTCACGATGTGTGAAAACGGTTGGTTCCTTGTACCGCTTTGCAATAAATAATTATTTTCCATTCAAAAACCCTTATCCGAACAATCGCAAGCCTTTCGCTAATCTACGCATCATGCTTCATAGTCCCTAAACTTTCACTGGTTGTTCTAAGGGGGGGGGTGCTCCTTACCCAGAATGCCTATTGAGAATTAAATTCATCCCAGACCCTGAATGGAACTCATATATACGAGCCATTGGTGAAGATATGTGGAAAATGGTTGGTTTCTTGTACCGTTTTGAAACGAATAATTATTTTCATTCTACAACCCCTATCCGAACCATCGTAAGCCTCTCGCTATCTTTACTACATGCTTCATAGACACTGAATCTTCACTTACCCTGATGAGTGGTTATTCTTAGGGAAATCCTTACTCTGAATCGCTTTTGAGAATCAAGTTCAGCCAGATTCCAAGTGGAACTCATAAAATCCATTGGTGAAGATGTGTAGAAAATGGTTGGTTCCTTGTACCACTTCGGAATGAATAATTATTTTCCATTCAAAAACCCTTATCCGAACCAGTGCAGGCCTCTCGCTAATCTTTACTTCATGCTTCATAGACCTTGAACTTTCACCTTCCATGATGAATGGTTTTGAGAATTAATTTCATCCTAGACCATGAATGGAACTCATATATACGAGCCATTGGTGAAGATGTGTGGAAAATGGTTGGTTTCTTGTACCGTTTTGAAATGAATAATTATTTTTCATTCTACAATTCCTCTCCGAACCATCGGAAGCTTTTCGCTAAACTTTACTTCATACTTCATTCACTTACCATGATGAAGGGTTGTTCTAAGGGGGCTCTTTACCCAGGAAGCCTATTGAGAATCACGTTCATCCCAGACCCCAAGTGGAACCATTGGTCAAGATGTGTGGAAAATGGTTGTTTCCTTGAACCGCCCTACATTACATAATTATTTTCCATTTTACAACCCCTATCTGAACGATCGCAAGCCTCTCGCTAATTTTTCGATCTTTCCATGGCAAATAATTTGAAGAACTACATCTCTTAGTTGTGCCAGCCCTTACTTTCACGGTTAAAATCCCTTGTGCCATGTACATTGGATCACCATTTTCAACGTATTGCTTTAGGCAAAAAATGTTCTATTCGGTCACCTTCTTGCCAAGCACCGCTGCTTTTTGGAACAGATTTTCGTGAGGATGCTTCACAGATTTCTTACGATCTAAAGTCTAGGGATAACTTTTATGTATATGTTAGCTAATGATGGTGATAATGGCGAGCCAATTGCTAAGACTTCATCCTGCCGATATATGTCTGATCCCATTCCGAAGTGTGTTGTTAGTGTGCAGAAAGTCAGCTTCTTCATCAGGTTATATAGTGGAATACTGGTACGTTCCCCTAAGGATGAGTCCAGGACCAGTCTCTCCTTGACTACCAATAGCGCTTCCACCGTGGGCATTTAGGTTCACCATCTGATTGCATTGGATAGGAGCATCTTTGCTTAGTTCCACGAAATGAGCAAAATTTCGGACATATGGTGACTTTCTTATTAGTGAGTCAGTTATATCCACAAACAACTCAGATGGTGGCACACAGAGCCTTGGCTACTTACAATCAGCTTGAGCGGAATACGTCTTTATGAATCTTGGGTAGACCATAAATGTGAAGTAGCTTGCTGTAGCGTTAAGACAATATATAAGCTGAAAATATTTTTTATTCGGATCTGTAAAAGCTGTCATTCTCTTTTCAACGTAGGGTCTTTCTTTACTTTGCTTTAGTTGCCACTTCTAATGAGGTCTTTCAGCTTCTCAGTGTATTCTGTTTTGTTCCTCACTACGGTTGCATTGCCGCTGTCAGCTGATAGCATCATGATGTTCTCATTTCTCTTTAGGGTCTTGATTGCCAGCCCCTCATCTTAACCATTTTAAACAAAACTCATATTACGATCTTTGAAGCTAATGATGTTCTCTAGCACTTCGGATTAAACATGGCAATAATGATGAGAACAACAGACGTAAATATGGCAATAGTGACGATGATGTAATTGCCATTTCCACACGAAACATGCGTGAGAGAACTGACAAAATGCGGGTATATATTGTAAAAGGCTTTATTTCCTTTACAGTACTTGTGCAGCTGTGAAAACTGCAATTAAGACAAACAAATAACATGAGCACATGGAGAAAGAATGTACACAAGGATAGATAATTACAAAATTCGAAAAAATAAAAAAATAAAAACAATGAAATTTATATAAATAGTTGTAACAAAAGAGGGAACTTATAACACGGGTTTAAATCAACAGGAATCGTTTGCGTCACCAAAGCAATACATTTACAAATTAAGAAAGGGTCTAAAAGGCAATGAACATTTAGAATTAAATTTACGTCTGACCTCTTAGGTCTCAATTCGAAAGGCTGTTAAGGGGGTTTCTATTTCTTACGCAAAGGCCAAAATCCTATATTCTAGAAAAGGTTGCAGTAAAAACAGCTGACTTGTTATATTTTTACTTACTTATTCTAACTTTACTGTTTTGTTTCATACTTTTCATTTAGACTTCATCATTGTTTTACGTTATCCTAAAATATAAGGAACTATATTTTCTGGCAACATTGTTCCAAGGGGGTGATAATGCCGCCAGTCAAGAATACAGAGCTGGATTCGGTGAGAAAACGAACCTGCTGATTTTTACATTGGGTTTGGTAGCAAATGGTGCCTGGCGGCAGCTACAGAGGACAACAGTCCGAATAGTGTATATAATGTAAATAAATATTTCTTGAGAAAAAAATAAATATTTTTTCATTATTAGGTTACAGACTTATTGACGATATCTCAAAGCCACCTCTAAGATTTCTCTAACATGGTTCAAAAGGTCGTTCTTTGAACTTTTGCATCAACCGTATAGATTTTTGTTTAGAAATGTTGCATTATAGCAGTCAATTGAAGAGTTATGTTAAAAGAATGTCGAAGACAAAAAGTCCAGAAACATACCGCATCCAATCTCTACATGACCCGAATATATTTTAGTGCATTAAGAGAAGTAAAAGTGGTGTATCGTCCCTTTGGGGGACGCCGTCAAAAATTTAAAAATCACACCGCTTCTAAACTAAGGGGGGTAATCCTACACATCTTACAGAAGTTGAATTAAAATGGCCTTTTGAATCTCAATTTAGTTCTGTTGTAGCAAGCACCAAATGTCATTGCTCTTTTCTTTCTTTCGTTGTTCTGAGAAATACAAATCAATGATATATCACAGCTTCAAAACCCAAACATGCCATCGCTGTCTAGGTACCTCCACTCATTATTGATAACTTAAATTGAATTTTTAAAAACAACAGTTTTCTTGAATTTTTATTTTAGTTTTAAATAAAAGCTAAGTGATTAAATTTACTAATTCCAGTTAGCAAAATACTCTGGTGTATTTGAAACAGAAATTATATTGATTGGAATCTAAAATTTGAGATTTTTTTAATGTTTCGGCCAATTTTGAGCGATCGGTTTTAAAAATCTTGCAAAAATAAAATATACATCAGTGACACATTTTTTTGAAAATTAGCAAAATTAAAGTTTATTTAATCTGACTTACACAGGTATTACTTATTCATAGCGTGAAATTTAGAATAAAACTATTTCTTAAACACAGAGTTCAACTTTCTAACCTTTCCACCGTATGTATTGGCAAATTTGATAGATTAGATATAACATAAGACAGAAGTGTATGACGACCACAAGTGACATAATTGTACAAATTTTTCCCCAGTAAGGGGAAGATGCTTTGAAACACATGATCTTTTAATTTACATAGAAATTAGCATATAAAAAAAAATTCAACTACACACACACACAATATATATATATATATATATATATATATATTGTTACGGATATAGATAGCCACACACATACCTACACATATATTGAGATTGGTCTCCGCATGGTAACAAGGAGATGATCACGTGGAAGCCTATAGTCAGTTTTGGGATATCAGGTCAAGGTTGGTTAACCCAGATACCCTTAGTAAGAAATGTCTAGACAGGAAATAGACAGAAGCTAGACATGGGTGTCGCGAAACAGAAGGCAGAATTCGCGCCAAAAAAAATCAAATCACGAGGAAAGCAAGATTTTGAAGTTAGTTGCAGATTGAATCTTGAACGAACAAGTCTTATTTGCTGGGCGCTGATAAGTGATGAATGAAGGGAAAGATAATAGCGTAATTTGACGAATTCATCTCAAGCAACTCCGGATAAGAAAAAACGAACTCAAATTCTTATTCGTTAAAACAAGAAAAGGGCGAATTGTTGTTTATCAAGAAAAGAAAGAGAGCTAGCAACGAAGATAAAGAAGCAGCTGTAATATTATTGGTGCGCTGATTCTTGTTTGTTCAAAGAGAAGAGAAAGAAAGCGAAGCCAAGCTGTTTATCGAGAATAGAAAAGAAAAGAAAGAGATAGCGGCGCAGAACAGTCAACATATAGAGGGAAGATATTTTGAAGATAAGAAGCAGAATTGTCCGAATACAGAAAATACGACGCTGGTTTAAATAAAATAAAGATTGCAGATATTTCAGAAAAATTGTATGCTGAAAATACGACAGTCAACTGAAAGAAAATAGAGACAGTCGTAACTACATATATTTCAAGTCGACTGCGTTTGAGTCCGAAGCTGTATAAAGAAAGTGGAGGAAGAGAAAAAAAGAAAAGAAAAGGCAGTAAGATAAGAGAGAAGAAACTGATATAAAGATAAGTTATCATATTCTTAGACCCATGTTAGAACACACATACACTTCCACGAATATTATGTTACCACATACACCATACCACGTGTTATGAATTATATGGTTCTCCCC